>OY979704.1:10281516-10475599 GCA_963855925.1 Inga laurina | reverse complement strand
AAACTCAAGTGATGATTGCGTAATTAAATATTATTAATCTAAATAATATTTAAAAACCTAATGAAATAGCAGTCAATATCAAAACCTCAATTGTATTAAAAAAACTATTAGTTTAATAATCTAAATATATTAGTTTAATAATTTAAATAGTAAAACTCGATGTCATTTGCAGTCATTTACTAATTTATTTTAGCTTAATAATTTAAATATATTATATTAAAAAATTAAAAATTAAATATATTTTGTCAGTTGTACACTCTACATCATTTGAGTTTGCAGTGTTAATATTTCCTGTAAGTAAAACCTTTTCCCTCGAGACTTTGGTTCCAAGCCAAACGACTGTATCCTCCTTGATCAGTAAAGAATAAAGATAGCAACAAACAGACCGGGAGTGAATATAAAAGGAGAACAACGATACCAAGAGGGGATTCGTTGAATGCACTCTAGCAATTACACCTTGTACTCTAACACGCATCAGATTCATTTCCTTTTTTTTTTTTTTGCTGACCATTGTTTTTTAAACTGGTTTGCGCACTATTAATTATATCATCCTTTCTTATTTTTCATACTATCTGTTATGAAATCATATGTTGTTGGTGATCCAGTAAGTAAAACCTTTTCCCACGAGACTTTGGTTAAACAGTGAACGAATTTTTAATTTGTTCGTCCTTGACGAAAAGTAATGTATCTCAATAATTATTTATTATAGAATTTATGATTATAAAGCAAGTCGTGATTTTCTTTGAGTGTGTGTGTTCTTCGCTTTTTTTAGAGGAACTCCCACGGGCATTTAACACCCATCGTATATTATATTTGGGGAGTTAATTTTGATATTAAATATAAGACATGTTTTTTATATTTATCAATTTTTTTTAATTTATTCTTGTTGATGACCCCTCAATAATAATTAAGAAGGAGAAAGAAGAAGAACGAACATTAGGAAAGATAACTAATTAAGGTGTTTTAAAAAATATACGTATATTAATTAACTTTATTAATCTAATTAAATTAGTTAAATATGTTTTATATTAAAGATAGAAGGTATAAATTTTTAAAGAAATTAATTCAAAATTAATAATTTTGAGCCAGATAGATAATGACATCTCAAAAACTCAACATGGAACCTCCTTGGCCCCTTTAATTTATGCATAGAATTTATGCTTCGGAAAGTCGTTTTATACTATTCTGAATTTGTCATATGCTTAAAATATGGGTGGATCTTTTCGACCAAAAAAAATATGGGTGGATCTCATTAGATTCCATTATTCTTAATCATTATATATAGAATATAGAACCAGAAAAGAAAAGGGAAAATAAAACTTAAAATAATTTCTTTCATATATAGTTACACACACACACACACACACACAGAGACACACACATATTAAAAAGAGTCTGCTGCATAGGGTTAAATAAGTACGATGCGAGGAGTATACGATAACTTTTGCTTTAATATAGAAATCATACGACTTAATTACCTGTTAAAATGTAATATCAATACAACGAACAAATATGATGGAAGACAATAATCATTATCTATACTACAGCTTATTTAAATTTTCTCTAAACACTGCATTTTTTTAAAAAATATATCGTATGGATTATATTGGTTTCACGTTCACATCACCCATTAATATTTTCAAACCTCGTTTATTGTGTTTGTGGAATTTACCATGATGTGTAAATATAGATTTGACAGAGTTTTAATAATTTGAACTTTATCTGCTAGTCATGACAAAAGATCGACAACATACATAATTAATTTGACAGAGTTACGTTATAATAATCCAATTTATCAACGATAGAGTTTTGATGGAGTACGGATAAGAAGCAAGTCAAGGGTTGAGTTATATTTTAAAGACTGTCTGAGTGAACACCAAGGTCATTGCAGGAAGCAAATATTGACTTGATTGCTTTATTAAACAGTTATAATTTATATAATTATTATTCCTTTAGTCCTAAATATAAAAAGCTAGTTTTAGTGTGTCACACAGTATTTGCAAGGAGCTTAAAACAAGTTTCTGGTGGTGATTTTACGTATAACACAATGATACTAAACATTTCTGAATGCGGTGAATGTGATCACTCATCAGTTCATTATTCAGCTAAATAAATGATGACAAAAAAACATCATGTCACCTATTATTTATAGTTTATAAATAGTATGATTTAATTTTTATATTTATATGAACTGATCAATATCAATGAATGTTGATGAATTTATCATATCATATAATATTAATTTCAAAGCAGTGCTTCGTTCGGGGAATAATTGTAGGAACTAGATTTTTTTTCGGCCATCTTGGAAGATTACACTTTAAATTAACCTTATATCTTTCGGTTAGACATACTTTGTAGTTTGTAGAATAATACAAGTTGTGGCTGCTGAACGATGTTTTGAAAAATAGATATTTATTACAAGACATTATATATTCTACAATGCATGCATCTATCTCACGAGGCGGCCGGACAAGTTTTTCCAGGAAGTAACTGGCGACCTTAATTTCAAACAAAATTTGCACATAAATATTTTTCCTTTTTTTTTTTGATACAAAAACTATTTTTCCTTTGACTTCACATCGAAGCAAATGAAATAATCCCTGAGGGTTCATAAGTAGTATCAATTAGGGTGTTGGGGGCAACTTTGCCCCATAAAAGTTTAAAAAATAGGATAATTTTGTCATACCCATTATCTCAATTAATTTTAATTGATAGTTTATCATATATGCCGAACAGATAGTCCATATATCATCTACGTTATTTTTGTTAACATGCAAATTTGTCCTAGAAATCTATTTGTCATTTACTTCATTTTTTTAAAGTTATATTTAAAATTTTCAGAACAAATTTGTACCTTAAAAAAATAACGCGGATGACATATGAATTGTCAACTCAGCATATATATTTAGTCAACTAACTATCAAAATTAACTGAAATAACGATCATACTAAAATTACTACTTTTTTTTAAACTCCCCGGATAAAAGAACTCTCTCGATAAACAAAAAACACGAAATCGATTCATCAAAACCATCAATCAATACACTTGTTAAACGACAACCAAACATGAATGAATTATAGTGCCAAAAGAAACTGCCTTCACCAATATGATATCACAGCCATTAGAAAGGAGCTAGCTGGTGGAGCCACAGTTCAGCCTTCAAAGTCAACCTTGTCATCTATGACATCCTCAAACTTGGAATTTAGCTCCTACGTGACATTCTCACACGCCCTTCAATGTTGCCACCTCGCTCTCAATGTGGCCCCCACCATTATTATAATCATTACCATATGCCATGTACTCTCTCTGCCCTGCATATTTTTCTCAAGATTGAGTCTTTGCCTATATATCCGCAGGCCTCTCCACCTCCGTCTCGGCCCTCAAAAATCCTTTTTTTCTGAGTCTACAATCTCTGATTTTGCTTCTCTTTCTGGGTTTTTGCCAAGGTCTGTTTTTTTGTATCTCTAGGTGGGGCTACTCTGTTATCCGCAAATGCCCACAACAAAGCGTGGCCACGGATTCTTTTCAAGTTCCGTGAGCTAATGCTTATCTAAAGCGAACAATTCATTTTTCCCAAAGTGAATACCCGAAACTGACCCTGCCTAGAATCCGTATGCATGATAGGATCCTATCAACTTTCTTGGGGGAAAGGGAATTTGTAGGAACCTGTCACTTTTGTGCAAAGAATTTTCCGCTTTTGCTTTCACCTCAATTTGTACTGTCGCGTCAAATCTTGCTTCTGTGATTTTCGTTTTCAAAAGGAACAAGAAAACGGAACATCAAATGTTTGCAAAGGACTACGACCACTTAACATGCGCGGTTGTGGAGGTGGGGAAAATAATGCCTAGTGTTGAGTTCTCTAGGCTCTTCTGGCTATTCTTTGGGGCCTTCTCGTACGCCAGCCACGAGAGACAGCCTCCGATTTAAGAATTTGCTTTACGGATATATAAATTTTCTGCTCTTTTTTTTCTCCTTCTGCAGAAAGTCTTATTTGTGAATTAAGTGTTTGAAGTATAGAAAGTGATTGTTGGCTGGAGCAAATAGCTTAGGATCAAACATGTATGGCAGTAAAGAGCATCAGGATGATATTAAAGGAGACCACGGTTACGTGGAAACAGACCCAAGTGGTCGATATGGCAGGGTAAGTTCTTAAGTCTCAATCCCATGTTTCTTCTTAACTTTCGCTATTTCTCTCCATTCGTTTTCGGCATTTATTATGCCGATTGACTTTGTGGTAAAGGTTTTAGTCCACGTGAATGGGATGAGCGAGATTGTTATAAGATGGTGTTCTCTGTGTGTGTGTGTTGTTGAATGCTTTTACCGTTATTTTGCCCCATAGATATTTTTCGTGGAGCCTGAACCTTGTGATGTTGTGTTTTATGTAGATTCTTATCAGTTTTGGTGTTTCTTACGGTAGATAAACTTCTAAAATTTATTTAGTTGAAAGGAATCCCTGGCTCAAATATAGCATGTATAATCAACTGCAAAATGATTGAGACATTTTTACCCGTTTCGATCCTCCAAATATTACCCCGTGTCTCGTAATTTTAGAACTCTCAACTATAGTCTTGTTTCAATTTCTTCCTTCTTGTGTCAACTTTATACTCCTGTTTCAAAATGATTGAGAACCACATATTTTGTGGGTTTAAAAAAACACTTTCAAGTACTGAAGTAATATATAAAAAAAAATCTTTGAGGAAGTCGATTGATGTATCAGTCATCTTTATGGGGTTGAAGTCAATTGTTTACATAGGTTTTGTGAAGTCTAAAGCAATCTTCATTGCAGTATTAAACCTAGGTCAGGTTGGAAAGTAGAGACCATATATGTTTTTTTTCATTTGAAATAATTAAGGAAAAGATTTCATCGTACAGTTCATTGTTGTGACTTGAGTTCCTTGATCTTTGTGATCAGTTTGGGGAAATTCTTGGAAAAGGAGCAATGAAGACAGTATACAAAGCTATTGATGAGGTCCTTGGAATAGAGGTAGCATGGAACCAGGTCAGACTCAATGAGGCACTTCGCACACCAGATGATTTGCAGCGGCTTTACTCAGAGGTTCATCTTCTCAGTACCCTCAAGCACCATTGCATCATAAGATTCTACACCTCCTGGATTGATATTGAAAACAAGACCTTCAACTTCATCACAGAAATGTTCGCTTCAGGGACGCTGAGAGAGTAATTTTCTTTCTAACAATTTCTTGAGGCCTGTAATGTATTTCCTTAGATTGGTCATTTGCTAAAAATCTTTGTTCGCCAGAATTTAACATGCATACATGTTTTCATTTAATCCTGACATTTCGTATTCAGATGTTCCAATATACATTGGATCATATTCTGTATGTGGCCCATAATTGTTTGGTTTGTTTTATGTTTAGGACTGTTAATATTGAACATGGATTTTGTTTTATATTATATAATCTATGCTATCTGAAAAACGACTTCGTAATATAATTTTATGAAACATTTTCTGGAGACCAGAAACTAAGAACATTATCATGACCTTGTGGTATTTGTTATGAATTTTGCCTCCTGGTGATAGTCTTCGACATGAAATGTCCATTGCACTATTTTGGCTTTTAAGATTCTTGACAAAATGGTTGATAAGTTTCTGGCCTATGGTAATGGTTGTACAGATACAGGAAGAAATATGTGCGAGTAGGCATACAAGCAATAAAGAGTTGGGCTCGCCAAATCTTACAAGGTCTTGTTTACCTGCATGACCATGATCCTCCGGTAATTCATAGGGACCTCAAATGCGATAACATATTTGTCAATGGCCATCTTGGACAAGTGAAAATCGGCGATTTAGGACTAGCGGCTATTCTCCGTGGTTCCCGGTCTGCCCACAGCGTTATAGGTGCTTATTTTGATAATTATGAGTGTTTCAGAAATTGAACTACTTCATTTATCATGTATGGCAATTCTGTCCTTTTTGGTAGGCACCCCAGAGTTCATGGCTCCAGAATTATATGAAGAAGAATACAATGAACTCGTTGATGTGTACTCATTTGGCATGTGTGTTTTGGAAATGCTTACATCTGAATATCCATATGGTGAATGTGCTAATCCTGCACAGATCTACAAAAAAGTAACATCGGTAAGTTCAGGTGATGGTGTTAGATTTATGGTAATTTGTCAAGCTGAGTTTTAGTCGTGTGCAACTTTTCATAACCAGGGAAAGCTACCAGCAGCACTTTTTCGAATTGAAGACACAGAAGCACAGAAATTTGTTAGAAAATGTTTGGTTGCTGCAGCAGAAAGACCATCAGCAAAAGAATTATTGCTTGATCCTTTTCTTTCATCTAATGACACATCCTCAAATACAGAGTTTGAGATTCAAAAGCCCTTGTTGACTGACATTGAGATAGAAAAGTTGCATTTGACCGATGTTTCACAAAGGACTGGGATGAAAATCACTGGGAAGCTGAATCCAGAGGATGATTCAATATTTCTCAAAGTGCAAATTACTGATAAAGATGGTATCTAGCCTTTCTATTTTTTCTCAATGTCTTTTAAGCATAATAGAGTGCATGCTTACAACTTGATGGTAACATTTTAGCCTATAGGTGGATTTTAGTCATAATGTTGGCTAAAACATAGCTGCAAGAAAAGAATGGCAATATAGCTCAATAATAGTTCTAGCTTACAGACTGAAGTGATGAAACGATTTTACTTGTATCTTTTCGTGCAGCTTCTGCAAGGAACATTTATTTTCCCTATGACATTTTAACGGATACTCCCATTGATGTTGCAATGGAGATGGTGAGAGAGTTGGAGATCACCGATTGGGAGCCGTTTGAAATCTCTAGTATGATTGAAGCAGAGATATCTGCTCTGCTGCCACAGAGAAAGAAGAGGGACTGTTCAGATACCTTTCATATGTTCAATTATCAAAATGATGACAACAATGAACCTCAATATCATTTTGGCTCATTATCTTCTTGTTCATCATCCTTAGAATCAGTATCAGGCATAGTCACAAAAGCTGAGGAACTACCCAATGGATATTACTGGCTCCATGGTTTGTATTCTTTGTCCCTTTACCCCTTTGTGCTATTGCCTTAGTAAATGTCCTATACTCCTATTCGAGGCGGTATACTTCTTGAGTAATTAGTTAGCTATTTATGGGGGTATTTGGTAGGACTCCCTTGGGAAAACAGTGTTCTTGACAACCATGATTACTTCATGTTAGTTTAGTTAGCTATTTGAAATAACAATACTCAAAACAGGCGTGTGGTGTTTTTAAAACTCTGAAATAACAGGGAAATGGAATTCAATCTTTACATCATCTTTAAGGGGCAATTTTGCCCTGTAAATTGTCACCAAGGGGCAATTTTGTCTCGATCGTTATCCCAATTAATTTTAACTGTTAGTTGACTAAATATGCTAAGCTGGCAGTCTATATGTCATCGACGACATTTTTATTATGGTGCAAATTTGCTCCAGAAATGTTCAATCCAACTTTGAAAAAAAAATGAAGTAGATGACACAAACTTTCGGGGTAAATTTGCATGTTAAAAAAATGACGTGAATGACATGTGGATTGTCAGCTCATTACATTTGGTTAACTAACGGTAAAAATAACTAGGATAATGGCCAAAGCAAAATTGTTTCCTTTTTTACTCTTCTGGGTAGAGCCAGGAAAACGAGCCAATCCGTTTAGGCTTAGAATTTATAAGGGCCGGGCCTAAAATTTTTGCCTCAAAAGTGAAAGCGGGCCTAAAAGGATCGTATATATATATATTTTTTTAAATTATTTATATGATGATAATATTATTGATTTTTTATATTTTGTTGATGATGATGCAAATATTTAGTTGTTATTATCTTTTTTAGAATTAAGTTTCATAAGAATATCTTGTAGAAGTATTAAGAATCCTAAAAATTAAAAACTTGTAAAAGATATTTCTTATTTCATAAGTATTCTTACCAATTTTGTATTTTTTGTCTTATTTTTTGGTGATTTTTTTATTTATATCTTGTAATGTTTATTTTGTTAACTACTTACACTTTTCAAGACATATTTATAAGAAGTATTTTTTAATTTTGTTAAGTCTTCTTATTAATTATTTGTAATTGTGGTGTGTAGACAATAGTTTGCCTTTGATTATGACTTAATGACTATGTTTGTTTGTTGCATGATGCATACCATTTACACCCTAATTTTGACGACGTTTATGTGTTAAATTAGGAATTTTATTGCTATAATTTTTAAAAAAAAAAACTGAAAAAAAAAGTAAAAATTGTTAAAATAGCTTCGTTCCTGTAGGACCGGCCCTTTTTTTCAGCTTTATTCATGATGTGGGAGAATAAATTCTTGATAGTTTTACCCCTCAAGTAAAGCCTACTACTCAAAGTGAAGCATAATCAAATGTCCTTGAAATTGATGATAGTGGCGAAAAAGTTAAAAATGATAGTCGTCATACTCATGTTGCTATTTGTGGACACTGTTTACCTTTGATTATGAATTAGTAAGTGTGTTTGTTTATTGCATGAGGCGTACTGTTTAAAGCTTAATGTTAACAACATTTATATATTAAATTAGAACTTTAATTGTTATTATTTACTAATTATATTTCTCTGAAAAAAAAACACAAGAAAAATAGTTAAATCTTGTGAAAAGGGCTTCAGGTCCTGCAGGCTAGCCTGTATACTCTCTGGTCGGGCTTTGAAAAACAGCAATTTTTCTTACCCTGCCCTTTTAAGCCCTGACCCGTCAAGGGCCAGCCTTGATTCCCGACTCTACTTCTGGGGTAAAATTGCCCCTGAACCCTTAAAATAATGTTCCCTTCCCCATAAACCTTCTGCTGTTTATGTAAATTCCAAGTTACACGACTAATTGTAGACCCTGCAGTAATTTTGCCATGTAATTTTGTTGCAGATGAATTGATTGATGATTCCAGTTCCCGATGCTCTTCACAGGGGACATATTCCAACTTGAATTTTGCTTTTGCTGATGACCAGGAGCAAATTGTGACTTGTAGCAGAAAAGATAAACCATCAAACACTAAGAGTCATAAATGTAAGATGTTTTCCCCTGGTGAAGACCAAAGCACTGGATTGTCTCCGTCTGGAACAAGTTGCAACCACTGTAAAGTTTTAGTGGGACCACATGCTGCTGCATCTACTATCAAAAACAAGAAGATAGACAATCGTAGCTTGACAAGGAACAATTCATTTATTGATGTACGTAGCCAGATGCTACACCGTTCCCTAGTTGAGGAGGTAAGCAAGAGACGTTTGTTCAAGACAGTTGGAGCTGTGGAAAATATTGGATTTCAGAATCCTCTTGAGGCTCCCAGAAGAAAATCACAACCAGGGTTTGGTGGTGGTTTAGATGTGAAATCTCCAAGGGGTGGCAGGGGGCAAGCACTTCGGAGTTATTCTTTGAACATCAGACGTGAAAGAGATAGATAGCCTAATTCTTTGTTATTGGGATAGAGAGAATGATCTAGCTGGTTTGTGGGGTCATCAGTTTTTCAAGAACTGGTTGACACGTTGTGAATAAAATCCGCCTCAAAGTACCTTATCTGGGTGTTAATAGTGCGTGGCTTTGCTCACCTAAAAAAAAGCAAAAAACAAAACAAGGGTGTCAATAGTACGGTTAAGATGTACATGGAGTATACTATGCTGAACAAAAATAAATACTTGTTGAAGATGAAGATAATCTCCTCAAGGAAGCTGAATCGGCATGCACTATTATCTTCTATATGAGGACAAACGATGAAGCAAATTGACCAAGTAATGAGATCAATAATGGTGGTAGCTTTATTACTTATCTACGTGTAATACATGGGTTATCAATTGAGACCTCAAAATTGCATGATCTTGATGAGTTTGTGGCTATTGCTTGCCTAAGTCAACAGCGCCACCAAATATATATACATATGTATGTGTGTGTGCAGTTATTTTTGTATGGATTGTTGCGGTGACGTGCATTTTTTTGTTGTGTCAATAATTGATACATAAGTGCGATATTTGCTAAATCTGGCTAAGCATCTTGTACAGAGTACATCATGCGCGTGCCTAGTTTTTCGAGGTTGAATTAACTTTTTTTAAAAGCAATGATTAATTAAATAATTGAAAGTTTTTAGATATTTGATTATGGAAAATAGGTGAACTAAATCAACTCTATATATAAAATCTTATACTTCTTTCGTTCCTTAATATTAATATAAGATCTAGTTTGTAGTTCAATTTCTTCATTTAAGAAAATCTACATTAAGGAACGGAGGGAGAAGTTAATATATGAAAAATTATGAAAAATATTTTTTGTTCAACCTAAAATAGCATCCAAAGTTCGACCAATTTGATCTATTCAAGATATTTGCTTGTGTCAAGAGGAGTTATAACCAAGAAACACGCTTGTGATCGAAATCATTACTATGACAGGCTTGAAGCAAAACTACCGGTTTCTCAGTATAGTGAGATGAAGCAAGAGCTAGCGGTTACTTCTGACTTTTGAGGCCATGATTCAATATAGCCATATTTGTTAGGAAACAATTATAATGTTTGTCCCTTGATTATGAAGCCAAATTATATTTGGATCTTTGTTGAATGATACTGTCAAATGCTGTTCTTGCATGTGAGGTTGAGCTCTATCATGAGAAATAATACATTGTAATAGTCCAAGTCATAGGAATCTGCACCCTCTGCCTCAACAAGATTTCATTTTTCTTAAAGAACAAACTGAAAAAAAAAAAAAAAAAATAGGAAGAAGACGACCTTACAAATATTTGTGTACGTGGGGGCTGATCGACAGTGCAATAATTGGAGGTTTTCCCGAAAATCAAAATGATCTTGTGGTCCTCTCTTCAATTTGATTATTTGTAACAGTCTGTTTGTGATGGTTATGTGATCATCAGGACTTAGCTGAATTTGGTTCCTTTTTCACCTGTGCTATTCTTTTTCCTCTCTCCCAAGTCTCTGATAATGTATATGATGACAAAGCCTGTGAGTGCACTTTGGATTGCAGTTGAAAAATGCATATAAAGGTACAACTATTGCAACAGCTAAATGTCAGATTATTTTTACGTAGAGTTGTCCCTACTATCTGTACTGCCCAAGTAATTTGTCATTGACACGAAACTCATTGTCCCTACACAACATTTAAGGTTGGATAAAATAAAGAGAGGATTTTTTTTATATACCAGGAAATCAGAAAAGATACAACACAGAACTGGATTCAGACAGTGGTGGCAAGATACAAACAAAGCTTTACACATGCACTGGATTAAAGTTTACATTCTGAGTTGAGCCCAGTCAAACCAAGTTTGCTCAAATGCTTTGATTATGAGTTCATGGTATTCTCTTGAGTTAAGTGAGAGATAGCAAGCTAGAAGATCTTCCAAATCTTCTGATGACCATATATTCTTCTCCCTGATCATCTCCACCATTGATTCCTTGAAGTCTCTTTGTGGATCAATTGAGGACTTGACAACTGCAAAACCTTCTGGAAACCCTGTTTTCCTTGAAACCTTGCATGCACTTGATGATGATGATGATACACTCCTTCTTGCACAGGCTTGAACTTTCCTACTTGCAAGTTTTGCAGAATTGACTCTAAGTCTTATTCCTCTTGAGCTAGAAGAGGACTTTGGAGTTGTAGTTCTGCCGCTTTCCTCCAACTTTGATGAACATTTCAAGTAAGGAGCTTCAATGGCCTGATCATCAAACCTCACTGGTTTTGTCAATATAGGAGGAAGGCCTAATTTTGAAATTGCATCAAACCCTTCTAGCTTTTCAGGATTCACAGCAAATGATTCAGTGTTCATGTCTATGATGATATCATTAGTGGAAGAACTAACCCTGCAACTGCAATCAGGGGATAGTCCATTGAACATGTGAGGAGCTGCTGGGCTATCACATTCATCAGACTCAGATGTAAAACATTCATAGAGATCTAATTCAGAAGAAGAACTCTCAATGGAAGAGGCATAGAAATCCGGGGACTCGGCTTGATTTGGCCGAGTCCAATGGCAGCTGCAAGCGGTTGAGACAGAGGACAGAACTGAGGGAGAAGGCTTGTAAATGGTTTTCCTCTGAGCTCTTCTCTTGGATGATGACCTTCTTGGTGAATCAGTGAATGAAAAGTCTGTGACTTTGGTGTGAATTGGTGAGTTAAAAAGCATACCAGCTCTGGAAGGCTCTGTGGGGAAATAATGCAGACAATTTGGGGGCGACCTCTGGGACATAACTGGTGAGCTTGCTTTGTTCTTCACAGTAGCATGAGAACCTTTCTGCTTCCTTGATGATCTGCTCATGTCTTTGAGCTTGTAAAACCAAGCATTTGGTATCATATTTGACAATTTGAACCTGTGATTACCCATCAGATTATGAAATGCCTCAACCACTCTCTCTCTCTCTCTCTCTCTCAGAGGGAGTGTCTGTATGTCTCTGGGGTATCACTATCTCAGAATTGTACTTATTTACAAGAGTTGAAATCGAAGATGCAATGAACTAAAAGCTGGCCTTATAACAGGTGAAAAAAGTAATAAAGCTGGTGGTCCACTATAAAAGTTTTGATATGAAAGCAAGGGGACCAAGTGTGTCCACAAATGACTTTATCTATCATTACTATCAGCAATTCTCTTGCCGTGTCAACTACAGATAACATCATTAGCCTAGTTTTAATGAGTAACACACACACACACCCCCTTATTTTGTCATAAACTCCTTGGTAAAAACTGTATTATGGAGGAGCCAGCAAACCTTTGCAATGAAACTCAACAATTAGGTTTTTTTTTTTTTTTTGGACAATTTAGGTTTGAGATATAAACAGAGACACATTAGCTGAAAGATACATATTTAGTACGGCTGACCTTTGCTATGCAGAGTTTTCAGGGGTAATTTCTACTTTTGCTGGTTTGTGAACTGTTCAGTTGACAAAAGATAAGCACTGATAAATCATAACCAAAACTAGAAATTAGGAAAGAAAGAAGTCCTTTGCCTATTGGAAAAATTTTCAACAGCCACGCGCTTTCTCAGTTCAGAATTCCCAAGTGTATTAAATGTTAGCTAATTATGGATAATAAATAGATTGAACTAATAATTTGGTTCTCCACGCTTTGTTTAAGGGAAGAGGGGATAAAAATAAGAGGTTAATATGTAATGATGAACACAGCCAACAGGTGAGACCCATTTGGAGGTGGCAGCTTAATTTCTGGGTTTAGGAATGAGGATGACATGCATTTTTGCTTTTAAAACAATCTAGCTATTATTGAGGATCCCCCACTTGCTTGGTGCTGGCGTAAGCATTTCAAATCATAGTATTGTTTTCTTTAATTTCCTTATTTTAGGACGATCATATGTTATGAACCTGACCCCAAAATCATCATGGAGATACAGCAAAGAAAGAGATTAGATTAGGCTGCAGGGGGAAAAATAGACCCACAAAGCTACAGTTCCCATGGAAGCCATTAAAAAGATGTCAATAAAAATTAAAAAGTGAATAGCAACACAATAGAAGAAAATTTTGTTTCATAAATCAAGTTAAGAAAAATAGATTCATATTTAAGTTGATGATATGATTTTTTTAATATTATTCTTATATTAACTAGAAAGCGATTTTAGCCATTTTTTAGTCTGGCAAGTGGAAAGTGGAAATCTATACCTTTTTTTTCTGTTAGGTACATATATCTTTTTATTAAAGGCGATCTTATTCAAGACATTATTGAACATTAAATGTGGGCATCTCTTCCAATGAGGATTCGAACTTTGGTTCATCATATTATAAAAGACTAGCCCCTTCTATTAGACCCAACCTCCATTGATAGTGGAAATCTATAGTATTGGGCTAGATGGCATACCTTTGTTATGGGCCGAATTAAGTTTTATTTCCCATTATATTATGATGAGCATGGGCCATCATTCATTTATTATAAACGTAGGCCCAAAATGGGTGATAGCGCAGAACATGTGAGTAAGGGCAAATAGGGAATTATAATATGACAGTTAGTGAATACGTAAAGTATATATGGGGTGTAATTTGTTAGGGAGAGGCATGGAAAATATTGAGTGATTGTGAGGAGAGTGGAGTGCCTCTCGAATGCACCAGTGAGTTCTTCTTCCATTTATCTTTTCTTTTATTATTGTATTCCTCCATTAGATCTACACTCTGTGGAGTATCGTTTATCCATTTTACTGTTAAATTAGATCATTTCCAGCTATGTTTTCCATCAAAGGTATTAGAGCATTCGACCCTAGGAATGGTCAATACCAGAATGGATTCACGAGTCGAAGGGCATGATTCACGTTTGACGATAGCAGAGCAGAACATTGACCGATTGAGAACTGATTTAATCAGGAAACCATGGCGCAGGACGCGGGTAATGACAATCATTCCGGCAAAGAACTCACCAACTATCGGAAGCTTGAGATTCCCATGTTCTCAGGCAATGACCCTCTAGGTTGGATTTTTCGAGCTGAACGTTACTTCAAGGTGAATCGAGTAACTGACACATAGAAACTCGACGCAGTTGTTCTTTGTTTTGAAGGCCGAGCACTTAATTGGATACAATGGAAGGAAATTTGCTCACCGGTGAGTACTTGGGATAAGCTTAAGCATGATTTGGTCCTTTGTTTCCATCCTTCACACTATGGTAGCCCCTATGAGATGCTAATGTCTCTGAGTCAAACTAAAGATATGGCTGATTACATTGAACGCTTTGAATTACTATCAGCTACGCTGGGAGATTGCACTGATGAATTCTTGATCGCCGCGTTTTTAAATAGAGTGCGTTTGGATATTAAAGTCGATTTGTGCTTGCTCAAACTCAACTCCCTCTCTGAGTATATGGATATGTCCTTGAGTTTGGAAGAAAGGAATTGCATGTTGTCGTTTCCAACGGGCCCTAAGAGTGATGGATCACAACGACTTGGGCTGAAAACAAAACAGTTGGATATTGGGCCAGACCGACCCAGAGTTACTCTACACCGGAGAGTTACACTACTGCCATCAAATAAAGTCCGACAACGGGATCCACTTCGCAGATGGCATCTTCGACAGAGTCAACCAAGATTACCAATTCCAAGAGTACTGCCATTCTCGTCACTTACACCAGCCGCACGGTACCCCGAACGTCGCCGAGAGTAAGGGCTCATTTTCAAATGCGATGAGAAATACCGACCAGGTCACCGATGAAAGAAGAAGCAGCAGCAGGTGCTCATTTTATCTTAAGAAAAAGAACTTGATGATTCAAATTAAGCACATCCTAAAGACCTTGACAGTGCAATTCCGGTGGAGAGAGAAGCACCAAGAGGATAGCTCATATCCTTATCTCTTAATGCCTTGGCTGGGTTCACGGGTGGTAAGACTATCAAACTTATGGGATCTTTGCTTGGTAAGGACGTCATAATTCTCATTGACTGTGGTGCTACACATAGCTTTATTCATCACGATTTGGTTCACTCTTTGTGTATTCCCATGGACGATAATATAGCTTTTACTGTGCAAGTTGGTGATTCGTGACATATGCAGGGCAGAGGTGTTTGCAAAGATGTATCCTTGTTTGTCCAGGGTCTCCATATCGTCTATTTACTATACCCCTTTCAGCTGGGAGGTTCTGACGTCATTTTGGGGGCTGATTGGTTATCCACATTGGATGAAGTGTTGGTTAGCTAGAAACGTTCAACATTGAAGATTGATGTTAGGGGTGAATGGCTCTGTTTGACAAGAAGTCCTTCATTGCTTAAGACTCCAATGACTTTCAATTCTCTTTGTCGTACCACTAGAAGGGATGAGGAAGTTTTTGTCGTTGAATTTGCTGAGATCAAAATCACAGAATTATCATTCTCTCCTTTACAAGATGGCGTGCAACAGTTATTAGGGGAGTTCCCTGCAATTCAAACACCCTTAAAAGGGCTTCCACCAGCTAGAGCAATTGATCACACGATTGAATTGCATCCAGGGGTGTCACCACCCAATATTTGTCCTTACCGATATCCCCATTATCAGAAAACAGAGATTAAGTGCTTGGTGAAAGACATGCTAACATTTGGTATTATTCGGCCAAGTAAAAGTCCCTTCTCTAGCCCAGTGCTATTGGTTCGGAAAAAAAATATGGTCGCTAGCATTTTTTTGTTCATTATCGAGCCCTCAATAAATTGACCATACAGGACAAGTTCCCCATTCCATCCATTAAGGAGCTATTGGATGAACTAGGTAGTGCTCAGATTTTTTCCAAATTGGATCTTAAATCTGGATATTGTAACCCCCTTCCAACCAAGGCCGAGATTAAGTTTATAAATACGTAATTAAGTGTGAAATTAGATACCATAAATTATTTGGGGCTTATTGAAATAATCTTTTGCCCAAAACTGGATTTGCAAAAACTTTTCTAAACTTGTTCATCAATGGTCTCATATTCACAATACAAATACATAAATAGCCTGCACAGGTTGATTCCATTCACAAATATCATAGTATAATGCAAATTCCCGATACACTCAGGTTCCATTCATTAATAAGGGTTTTACAAAGGCACAAAGCCCACAATTCATTAACCTTAACTTAGGGATTACACAAAACTATACCATCAATCCCAATATATACAATTGTTTCCCAAAAACATCCAAATAATTTACATGATAACCAATAACCCAAAATATATTTCTAAACCGGAGCTCTATCAGCTCTTCGTCACCCACTTGCCTTTCGATCCTTCAGCCCTGTTTAAAATGTTTAATTTTGGGAGAGTGAGATTATAAGGAATCCCTGTAGTGTCAAATCAATCATAGTATGCACAACAATAAGGCATGAAAGCAAATCATCATCCACACAAAGCAACTACAATGGCAGTTACAATGGCAATGGTTAGTATGACACATGTCATCCCTTACGATTGCTCACATTGCATTGCACAACACAATCCACACAATATATTTCACCACAGCTGGGATTCATATAAAGCATTTCATACACAAGCCATACTGGCAAGATCAACACACAGCCCACGGCTGGATTCACAAAGATCCATGTCGATTACGACGGCAGTTCAACGGCCGAACTAGAGATGACCAGCATCAATCCCTAAACGGCTCAAGCTGAAGTGCTCACGCCGTAATAGACCATAACACATGCAGTTCACACAGCTTAATGATAAGTTATGCATACCAAAACATCATACATAACATGAGAGAAAAGTCACTACCTAGGTCCTTCCGAGCGTGCTTTATCGCAGGTCTCTCCCGAGGAGGGCAAATATCGTATCCTATAATTATAATTAGGGACGAAGAGTTATTCTCTATCCCAATACTCAGTTGACTTCACAATACTTAGATTTGGTTATCATTTATGTCCTTTAAGTAGTTACAATTGGCTCTAATAAAAGCCCTAAAGGATTGAGAAACACCGGGTTGGAAACCAATTTTCAAAATCACAAGGTGCTGAAAACAGGGGGTTGGCTGCAGCCAAGAAATCTCTGGCTACGGCCAGACAGTGGTCCGAAGGTTCTTGGTTGCGGCCAGGAAAATTCTGTTTCGCAGCGGAACTTCCAAAAATCATAACTAATTATAGAAAAATCAAAATGAGGTGATCCCAAAGCCTAATAAAAGCTATTTAAGTCCTATTTACTAGAAAAATATGGACCAATACCAGAAATCACTACACAAATACAGAATTTAAGAAATGTCCATACTGCTCCAGAATTGATCCCAGATTTAACATCAAACTTTGGGCAGTCATGACTCCTAGCTCATAAATCAGAATGACATGAAATATATGTCCATTTTAAAGCTTGGGATGTGAAATTTAAGAATGGAAAGTTTCAGGATTTTCCAACACCATTTGGTCATTCAAAAGGTTCGTGTAAACTGACTGCCCAGACAGAGTTCACACAAGACAGATTTTCCAACTTTCTACCAAAGTGTCCAATGGCTCCAAAATTAACAATCAAGCCTATTCCCACATAAATTTTTACAAGGAACACAATGTTAACCTCAAAATGACCAAAATCACAACTCATCACCATGCCCTGTTTTGACCAATACACAAAACCAAACACAAAGTTGCCAAACTTCACTTTTAATGATTCAAACCAATCCATTTGTCCAAAAGACATCACAATATACCATTTCCATGATCACAACATGCCAAACTCACTAAGACCTTAATTTTCAAAAATAGGGCAGAAAATTCCAGAAAAATCAATGCTAACCAACAACCACAATATATATATATATATATATCAAAAGGGATCTAACACTCACCTCTTTCACTTTCTCAAACTTGTTTCTTGATTCATCAATCTCCAACTTTTCTCAAGCACAAAAACACCTCTCCTTGATATTCTAAAACCATAGAAAGGAATATCTCAACAAGGATAACAACTTTAAAGAAGGAGATTTTGGCATTTTAGGTCAAGATCTTACCTAAATCTTGAGCTTTCCTTTTCTCTTTCTTCCTTCAAAAATGGCGAAAATGGAGAGAGAAGAGAGAGAAAATGAGATGATGAAGATGAAGATAGAGGAGATCTGATTTTTGCCTCCCCTTGCCCATACCATAAGCATAAGAGAGAGGGGGAGAGAGAAAAAGTGATTTTTAAACTGTTCTTTGACTTTTCTACCACCAACTCTCTTCATACTTGATCCATTTGTCTTCATCTCATGAAATCTCACACATTTAATCTTTCACTTAACCTCACTAACCAATTTCATTAGTTAGTGATTAAGTTCTTCTTCAATTGCTGACTAATTAGTCGGTACATTTACCATTCTTCCAATTTTGCCCTTGATTATGGCATATTAATTAAAATTGTCACATAATTCATAATCAAATTCTTTTCCTTCTTCCATGCACCATTTACCCCTATATTTAGCCCAATAATTATTTTACCACATAATTATGCTAAAATATAGGATGTTGGGCATTCCTAATACTTAATCTATATCTCAAATCCACATTAATCCACATAATCATTCACAATAATTGCAATTAGCCCTTAATAAAAATTTGAGGCGTTACAGGTATCACCAAATTCGTATGAACCAGGGTGAGGAGCATAAAACAGCTTTCCGTATGCATGATGGCCACTATGAATTCTTAGTCATGCCTTTTGGCTTGAAGAATGCCCCCTCCACATTCTAATCTCTGATGAACGGTATCTTTCGCCAACACTTGCGCAAGTTTATTCTCGTCTTTTTTGACGATATTCTCATCTATAGTGATAGCCATCTGAGTCATTTACAACATTTGCGTGAGACCTTCATGATACTGCAACATCATTCTCTAGTAATTAACACTAAGAAGTGTGTCTTTGCTCATCCCCAGCTTGAATACTTAGGACACATCATATCCAAGGAGGGTGTACATGTAGATCCCTCCAAAATATAAAGTATGATTTCTTGGCTAGTACCTACTTCCCTCAAGGCACTTCATGGATTTCTGGGCTTAACTGGGTATTATAGGCACTTTGTTCGCCACTGTGGTCTTATTGCAGCACCACTTACGGCTCTTCTTAAAAAGAATGCTTTCTGTTGGAATGAGGAAGCTCAGCTGGCCTTCACCAAATTAAAAGAGGCTATGTCTACTACACCAATTTTAGTCGTTCCCAATTTCTCTCAACAGTTCATTATCGAAACGGATGCTTCAAGATCGGGTTTGGGGGCTGTTCTGATGCAAGCAGGTCATCCTATCACGTATTACAGTCATTCTTTGTCTTCCCGTAAGCGCCAATGTTCAGTATATGAGCGGAAACTCATGGCGATAGTGTTTGTTGTCCAAAAATGGCGTTATTATTTATTAGGTTGTCTTTTTCTTGTACGCATAGACCAGAAAGCACTCAAGTTCGTACTTGAGCAGCGAATCCTTGATGACACCCAACTGAGTTGGGTGACCAAATTGATGGGTTACACTTTCCAGATACAATACAAGCCTGGCACAACTAACTCAACGGCTGATGCTCTGTCCCGCCGTGAGGATTAGATGGAATTACATGCCATATCTATGAAGCAACCTACTGGGATTGATACTTAGGATGAGGAGGTACAAAGAGATCTCGATTTGTCTTCTATTCTACATTCCCTACTTTATGGACAGTAGGCCCCACCAGGATACACAGTCAAAAGGGGCCATTTGTTTTTTCATGGTCGATTAGTTCTACCTAAATATTCCTCCCACATTCCCATTTTGTTGTGAGAATTTCATGATTCTCCTATTGGGGGACATTCGGGTTATTTGCGCACGTACAAGTGCCTATCGACCTTGTTTTATTGGGATGGCCTGCGTAGGGATGTTCAACGGTATGTGGCTGCCTGTGATGTGTGTCAGCCTAATAAACATTCGGCTCTAAGTCCCGCCAGCTTACTTCAGCCTCTACCAATTCCCGATCAAGTGTGGACAGACATATCCATGGATTTTATCTTTAGGTTGCCAAAATCGCACTACTATTACACTATTTTTGTGGTAGTTGACAGCTTCACCAAATTTGCTCATTTTCTTCCCCTCTGGCATCCTTACACGGCTCGAACAGTAGCTGATCTATTTGTCCAAGAGATAGTGCGTCTTCATGGTTTTCCCTGTTCCATTGTGTCTTATGGTGACAAATTGTTTTTAAGCACATTCTGGAAGGAAATATTCAAGGCCACCGGTACCCAGCTGTGCTATAGCTCAAGTTACCACCCGCAAAGCGATGGCCAGACTGAGGTGGTTAATAGAAGTTTGGAAACCTACCTTCGATACTTTTGTAGTGACAAACCTTCTTCTTGGTCCAAGTGGCTTTGTTGGGCTGAGTACAGATTTAGTACAACTTTTAATCGGTCTATTGGCATGACACCCTTTTGAGATTTATATAAGCAAGATCCTCCTGCTCTGTATCGATTTCAGGAACCCTTATCCGCTGTGGACGCTGTTACAAGTCAAATACAGGCTCGAAATGCCATTTTGGATGAACTCAGGCATAATTTGTCTCAAAACGACGAGATGTTCAGTTTGCTATTGGCAATCAGGTCTCTCTTAAGCGACAACCTTATCATTTCAAATCTTTGGCCCGACACCCCAATGAGAAACTCAGTCCTCAGTTTTATGGTCCTTTTCTGGTGCTTGAACGAGTTGGGCATGTCGCTTATCGCCTTTAGTTGCCACTAGACGCTTAAATTCATCCAATCTTTCATATCTCTCAATTCAAAAAGTCACTGGCTTCATGTATTGTACCACAGTTTCTTCCACCAATGCTTACTGCTGATATGGAGTTACATGTTGAGCCTCAATTGGTGTTGAAGCATCGTAAACTGACCAATGGCAAAATTGAGTTACTCATCCAATGGGTTGAACTATCTGACTTAGATAATACATGTGAGGATTATGACCAATTTCATCAGCAATTCCCTTCTTTTCCCCTTGAGGACAAGGAGGCTCTCGATGGCAGGGGTAATGATAAGCCTGGGCCATCATTCATTTATTACAAATGTAGGCCCAAAATGGGTGATAGTGCAAATCATGTGAGTAAGGGCAAATAGGGAATTATAATATGACAGTTAGTAAATACGTGAAGTATATATGGGGTGTGATATGTTAGGGAGAGCCGGAGAGGCATGGAAAATATTAAGTGATTGTGAGGAGAGTGGAGTGCCTCTTGAATACACCAGTGGGTTCTTCTTCCATTTATCTTTTCTTTTATTACTGTATTACTCCATTAGATCTACACTCTGTGGAGCATTGTTTATCCATTTTACTGTTAAATCAGATCATTTCCAGCAGTGTTTTCCATCATATTATGACCAACAATAGTAGGCCTAATTCAAATATATTATTCAGCCCATTTAAAATTCGGGAAGCCCAATCAAACCGTTTCCAGAGAAACAATCTGATAAACTTGAATATATTAATTCGGCTGCCAAAGCCCAATAGGATGTTCGACATCGACAGGCAGTGAATGGATCAACATGAGTAAAATAGTACGGTACAGTCGAGAAACTAGAGATTCTGGCAACTTACATAATACAAAGATATTAGATCCCTCTAACAGGAAAGATTAGTAGACTACATTACTACAAGCATTAACATAACCTAGTAGCCAAGTCTAATACAAACGTTATGATGTTCTATATGATAAATTACCAGTTAAATAGGCCATCCATTTAATTAAACACCTTAAGAAGCTGAGACATAAACTCTTGACTTCACCAATGTCTGTCCAATTCTGAACCCAGGCATGATCATGAACTGAACTTTCCAGTTTGATCTTTCTTCATCAGATACAACAGCCATATTCCTTTCTTCCCCAACAGATTCCATGTACAAACTGCAAAACTTGCTTCCTCTGTTCACAGAGAACAAGGTAACATCAGCATCTATTTGTCTAGCAGAAGCCAGCAAGACCCAGATCCATTTCACCATTTTGGCAAACAACTGATAGAACTCTGTCCTAGGATGTTTCCCGCTAAGTAAGAATGTCCGGTGATCTAAGTTCCCAAAGAATTTCTCTTCCATTGTCGGATGTATGACCAGAAGATACTTAGTTTGACAAAATATGGCAAACTCTGAATCAGGATTCTCTATCAGCGCATCAATCGGGTCTTCAAACTTCAAGACATCCTCCGCATTGTAAGACGCTAAGTGAATCCCATGAAACATCCTGCGACCAATGTAGGCCTCGAAAGCATACTTCTTATCAGATCTTTTGGCGTAGACGGCTTCATTTTCAATCCACTTGACAGCCAAATTAAGGTCCCAGCCAGAAGCTTTCATGAAACTAATCAAAGGTTTAGCAAAATCATGAATGCACTTTGAAGCTGCCTTGTAAACATCTTGGAACTTATCAACACTCAAAACGCTCGCTTTCTTCTTCTCTAGATCGAACCGCTTGATCTTCTCAGCCATAGCTCTATTCCCCATCTCCAAATCCTGAAGCTCTTTCCTTAACCGGAGAATCTCGGAGTCTTTATCACTATTCTGAGACTTCAGCTTTTCTAGCAACGCCTCTTTAGCCTTCATTTCAGACCGTAAGAAACGAGAACTCTGTGGCACATTGAACCGTACTTTCCTGCGTTGCTTCTGCTGAAAATCCCGCTCGAACTTACATAGCTTCTCGAGCTCAGCAACTACTTTAGCATCAGCAGCAACAATCATGTTGGGGTCATAGGGGATGTGAGCTTGCTGAAGCTGGAGATATGCTAGCTTCAGAGCTGAAACTGTGTTAAACACCTTCATGAAGTCAACACTAACACCAGCATTATCATCAATGGGATGACGATGAACTTTCTCAACGAGGCTTTTAGTCTTTTTCTCACTTGAACAATCACTGCTACCACTACTTCTGATTTCACTTACAGAAGTGACATTGAAGATGGGTTTGTGCAAGTGGGGGAGATTGGGGATTTCAGAGGTGAAGACCCCAATGGATTTCAATTTACAAACTTTGGTGAACTTCGAGACAATTTCTGACATGTTTGAGTTGGGTTTGATAGTGGGTTTATGAGCATTTGGGCATTCCATTGCTGAGGAAAGATCAAGCCTTGAAGTCATACTAAGCGACTTGAGAAACCAGAAGAAGAAGAAAGCAGGGCTTTAAATTTTAATTAGCCCGAATAGCATAAACCCTAATTACCCAACAAGACCCGGATTTCCTGGCAAAATGCCAAAAGCCCAGGTAGTGGACGCAAGTAAGTAGAGTCTGAGATATATTTAAAAAGAAAATAGCGAATGACAGGTTATTTCTCTTCAAGGACACACTATAGAGCTGAAAGAACCTGCTTTCACAGTTCGGAAATCACTGAACAGAGAATGAAACACGAAACGATGAAACGCAAAAAGAAGAGAAAGAAGGAAGTAGAACAAAAGGGGGTGTCAGAGCAGAGGCAGAAGCTCACCTAAAGATGACGCAACATTTGGAGTTGGCGGAGGAGCAGAGAACGACGGCGTCTGAAGGGATTGAGGGAGGAAGGTAGCGTCGGAGGAAGAAATCATGGCGGGAGGAAGGCGTTGGGTGGCTTCTGACATTTGAAAGTTTGAAGCTTTTAGTGAAGGCGTGCGCGTCTGGTTTTGCGCGACCTCCAAAGCCCACAAACTGACTGCGTTCTGTAGAATAGTGACAAAACATTATTCCCTTTCCCAATGATCTAATTATTTTTGCTCCAAATAATATAGAGTACTCAATGATCTAATTATATTTGTTTCAAATAAGGTTCACAACTTCACATTAGAATAAAAGTGGGAAACATTTGAATTTAGTGCGTATTAAATATTAACTCCGGTATTAAATATAGGATAAAATTTGTTGCACTATAAATTTTATCCTATATTTAGAATCAGAGGGAGTATTAAATAAGTTAATTATCATTTTTTAATTCATATAAATTAGTTAAAACATTTTTTTGTCAGATAAAGTATCCTATATAATAAATCGGAGGGATTAATAATTTTATTTAAAAGCCATTTCTAACATATTTCTTTAAAATTAAAAAAATCATAAATCATAATAATTTTATCTTAAAATTCAGAAAATTCTAAATTTACCTTTATTTAATGTACAATATATGCCATGAGAATAAATTTTGTACAATTGTAAATTTTGGATAAAATCGCATATTCATTTAACAATTTTAATAATGTGATTTTTAAATAGAATTAAAAAGTTCATTCTCTCTCTACTTTTAGAAAAGGACCAAAGAGTATTCTATAAAACTTATTTGGGATGGCGCTGGTAATTGTCAGGATTGAGTTGGAACAAAGAAATAAGTTAGTTAAATGAAATAATAATAATAATATTGTTTGACATGTTTTTTTGGGCAAATAACTTTCTTTTATGCCTCTGGGCAAAAAAAAAACTTTCTTTTATGCCTAAAATTTACATAAATATTAATACAATTTTTCCTGATTTTTGAATTTTATTTTTTTCATATTTAAATTTTCTAAAATTAATTGTCAAACATATTATTTAAATAAGTTTATATCAAACTAACTATTTTTTTTAAATAAAAGTTTGATAAATCACATTTCCTCGTGCACACATTGATCAACTAGGGAAGTGAATACTGAATAGCCCCACTAGACCCAGCCTCCTGGGAGAAGCCTTTCCATTTATATCATGACTTAATGCTTACTCTTCTTTTCTTGTCAATTCTTTGGCGAGTGAAAGGCTGCTCGTTTGTTTATCAAAAGAGGGCAAATTTACATTGAGCTTATAAACCGTAAAAGAAAATATCAAAATACTAGGGTGGGAACTATTTTAATGAAATGTTATACTTAAAATTGTTCTTAAAAAGGATCTCCAGATTGTGAAGAAATCATTCCTGGGCATAAACAATTTCTTCGTTCTTTCCCTCTCTCCCAGTGACATTACCTTGAAATCCGCTTTTTATATTTAAAGAAAAACATGTTCGCCTTCCCCTTCTCCCTCTCACTCCCCCCCCCCCCCCCATCCACCGATTCTCCCATATTTAACGTGTGTATTAGTTTTTAAAAAATAGTTTTTATAATTTATGAGGCAAGTATATGAGAAGAATTTTATCTCAATTTAAAGAAAATAGTTTCTAAAACCACGGTTTGAGTGTTTCCCAAACACTCACTAAAAGGGATCAATTAAGGGCCTACTTGAGAAAACAGTGGAAAAAACATGTTCACGTAAGTTGAGACAAAACTCATCTCACAAACTTATCTTATATACCTTAAATCATATTGAAAAAATAGCTTCTACCGCTAACATAAATAGGCACTAACAAGGTAGTCCATATTTTTTTTAAAAAAAAATGTCAGCACATTAAATTTGAAAAAATTAAATATTACTTTCTCCGGTCCTATTTATAAGAACCCGATAATCTAATTACATGGTTTAAGAAAGTGATTAAAATTAGTTAAAAACAATAAATGTGTCTAAAACAAACCTTTTTTTTTTCAACTATACCCTTATTTATGCAGGGCAAGTAAGAGAGAAAAATAAAGTAAACATAGATATCACCAACCTTTTAATTAATGTAATTTATATAATCAATGAGGGGCAAAAATGAGGGAAAAAACCTCATTAAATGATCAAACAGCTCTTATTGAACTCTTATAAATAGTACCAAGGCAATTTAAATTTTAGGATCTTATAAAATGCATCGGAGGGAGTATCAATCAAAATATATATTCATAATTTTAAACTTAAAATTTTTATTTTAAAAAATATTATAATTTTAAATTTAATAGCAAACCTTTAAAATTGTAGATTAATTTTCTTTTAAAAAGTTATCTATAAGATTAAGCTAAAGCATGTTACTTTTCAATTTTTCTTTTAGAAGGCCTCTGCAACAATCGTGCCTGTCACATTCGTCTATGTGAGTATTAGACCTTATACTGCATCCATTTAGAAGATGGAATTGGCAGCTTCTCTCATCTCTTTGTCTCAGGCAGGCAGTGAGATAGTTTGCACTACACCCTGTTCCTTTGCTGGTGCGCTCTGGATACTATTAAATGGTCTGGCAACTTATACGGTGCATATACAATAAAAGAGAAATACTGCATGTAATGGGAAAATGGCAATCAAAATACAGGTATAATCAATATCACATGCCAACTAATTTGGAAATCTCTTCCCCCCCCCCCCCCCCCCCAAGATTGCAATTACTTGTCTGGAAGATTGTAAAAGGTATATCACCCACTTCGTGTCTATTAAAGCATAGACATCTAACTCAGGTGGAGGTATGCCCTTTTTGTGGCTTGGCTAATGAATCTTTAGATTATTTGCTCCTTTCTTGTCCATTTACCAGAGCCTGTTGGTTTGGTGGTACTTTAGGATTTAAGGTTGAATCTTCTCAAACTACATCATTATTACAATGGATAACATTGTGGTTGCAGGCTGTATCGGATCCTGGTAATTTTATTTCTCTCTTACCTTTCTATATTCTAGATTGTTTGCGGTATGCACAAAGTAGTATTTGTCATGCATGGTGGCAATTCTCTCCTATCTAAGTAATACAGATGGCATAATCCCGGGCAACTGAGTATATTGCTTTATGTTAGCAGCAAACAAATTCAAGAATAGTTCAGCTAGACGAAAAACACAATACTTTTTGGTCTCGACCACTGCAAGGAAACCAAGGACCTCAATGGAATGTCATGTTCAAAATCAAAACAATTCACCCAATAAAGCATATCATGGAGATTAGTGTATGCTTCAATCAGACAACTTGTTACTTATGGAACATCTATATATCCTCCAGTTAAAGTGAGTCCTTTTCAATACTTGTTTGGAATTGCTTATTTTTTACTTATAAGTACTTATAAATTTTATCTTGACTTATCTTGGGATAGCTTGATTTACTGTATATGAAGTAAGAATGTGAGAAGAGTTTTATCTTAAATTATATAATAAAAATTTATTACCCAAAAATAAATGATGTCAAACACAAACTCAATTAGAACCGTTGGCTCAAAGAGATGCAATCAAGTATATGTTGTGTCAATATCATGTTGATCAACCGCATCAGTTCCCTCTGTTTTGCTCCTCTGTCAAAAAGTCACATATTAGAATTATTACAAAATCCAGGATAGTGCTGTGGAGGTTTTCCTATATATTACCAGATATATGCCCCATGTTGAACAACTTTGTAGCTTTCTCCTTTTCTTTATAAATGTATAACTACCTATTCATTGGGTAAAAAAAAACTCTTTTAAAAATTATTTCATTTTCCATTCAATATTTTCAAAGACAAAATTTGTAAAGACAAAATAAATCTTATAAAGGTTCTTTTAAAATTATTTTTAAAAGAAAATTTGTAAAAGTAACAGACTTTAGCTAAATCTTATAGATCATTTTTTAAAAAGAAAATTAATTTCTAATTTTAAGGTTTGCTATTAAATTTAAAGTTATAAAAATTTTTAAAAGAAAAATTGTAAAGTTTAAAATTATGAATATATATTTTGAGGGAGTAATATTTGATTTTTTTCAGATTTAGTGTGTTGCCATTTTTTTAAAAAAAAAATATGGATTACCTTGTTAATTGATCCCATTTAAATAGGAGAGAGGGGTAGATGTGAGAGAGGGCCAAAAAGAAAAAATGAGGGAGGGAAAGGTGAGCATGTTTTTTGTTATGCAAGACGTTTGGTTTCCAATCTAATCAATTTTACTTTGTGAATCATGAAAAGCCGGATTTAATGTTTATCCCAATTTTTTTTATATTATTATTCATTTACCGGTTCGGGTTCATGGCTACTCCTACTGATACAGGTGTCTCATTTGGGATTCAAATTCGAGACTTAAAAGGATCTAGTATAGCATTACATCACTAAACCTATTATATGTTGATATGTTTATCCCATCTTTTAAACATTGGATATATCACTTAGTCTAATGCCCCGTTTGGTTCGCTTGAATTGGAGCTAAGGAAATGGAAATGGAAATGAATTCCATGATGTAAGCATGTTCGGTATGCTTTTGGGAGCATGGAATTCAATTCCATGTGGAAATCAATTCCATCAAAATTGATGGAATTGGCCTCCATCACAAAAGCTTAGATTTACATTTCCATGAGACCAGATTCTTCTTTTTGCCCCTTCAAGCTTCGCGCCCAACTAATTCATGCTGTCCCATCCCATCACCGACAACAATAGCGGTGGGCAACCCGCTCACCCATGTCTTTAGAAGGATATTTTGGTATTTTCTTACAAAAATTAGGTCTAATTTCCATGACATACCAAACACACTTTTAAACCTCATTTCCATATTCATTTCCATTTCCATATCCATATCCATTTCCATTTCCATCAAAATCAATTATGCGTACCAAACGGGCCCTAATTGTATTTGTACATATTATAAGGTTAAAGCGCAAAAATAATAGGGAAAATCACTGATAGGTCCCAAGGACAAAAAAACTACAATAAGTCCCAATGCAAATTGCAAAATCAAAAAATTCCTTAAGAACTTTTGTGTGATTAATTGCCAATGTAAAATAACTAACTTGCCCCTAAGGAATAAAAAGGGAAAAGGCACATGAGGAGGAGGGATGGTGCGTTTTTCTCATTAAAGAGAAAGAGAAAACTAATGAAGGCTATAGTGGTTGAAGCTGCAACGTCGAAGGGATTAAGTGTGGTATTCATATTATGGGCAAAGGTTAGACTTTGCAGCCTTCATCTACTGTTAGAGAGCTTTGAACAGTGATTTGGATATTCTTTTTCACTGTGTATGTTGGCTGCATTGAGATTGAGGGGTTGGTTAAAGGTTGGAGCTTGGGCTTAATAGTGGACTATGTGGTAAAAGGTAGATAAGTAATACTAAGATTGTGTTAAAGATATGATTGGGTTTTTACTATGGTTGGGTTGTGTGAATCTTATTGTGCTATGTTTTTTGGCAAGGTTACAGAGGGAGTGCTCTGTTTTAAGTGGGAATGGTTGAATGTGATGGTGGTTTGTTTGCTGAGAAAACGTTGATATAATATTAAAAAAAGTATTGTTAATAAATGCAATTGTAGTTGTTAATGTTGTTGTTGTTGTCAATACAGAACTTATGCTCTGTTTTTAGGCAATGTAATATGGGGATTGCTCTGTTTTTGGAAAAATTAACAGAGGGCTTGCTCTATTTTAAGAGAGAATGATTGAATGTGATGGTGGTTTCTTTGATTACAAAATGCTAATATGATATAAAAAAAATGTTGTTAATACATGCAGTTTTGGTTGTTAATACGAAATTTATATTGCAAATTGTCATGAGAGATGGGAACTAATTTAGGGAAGAATCTATTATTGTTGCACTTGTCAAAGTTGCAAAAACAAGCACAACAAGCTGTTTAAATTCTGATAAGCATTTGTGATAGTTGTGACTTGTTAAATTTATAAACTCATTTATAATTACAATTCAGTTGTCAAAAATGAGTCGTGGACTTATCAAAATAGGCACAACATGTTGTTAAAATTTTGATTAGCAGATGTCAAAGTAGGGATTTCTGAAATTTCTCAAGTCCCCTGTAATTGCAATTTAGTTATACAAATGACTCATTGAGTTGTAAAAATGGGCAATTGAAGTTGTTAAAAACAAATAATCAATTGTGACTGATAGGAGTTGTCAACTTGTAAACCCCTCCATGAATAACTCATGCAATTGTTAATATGACTCATGCACTTGTAAAACAACGCTAAAAAAATTGTTAAAACACAAGTGAACTGTTGTAACAGACCCTATAGGAATAACTCAAGCAGTTGTAAATATGACTCATAAAGATGTTAAACAACGCTGAAGAACTTGTTAAAATACAAGTAAGCTGTTGTGATAAACCCTTCGGGAATAACTCAAGCAGTAGTAAATATGACTCATAAAGTTGTAAAACAACGCTAAAGAACTTGTTGAAACACACGTGAGCTGTTGCGACAAACCCTCCAGGAATAACTCAAGCAGTTGTAAATATGACTCATAAAGTTGTAAAACAATGTTGAAGAACTTGTTAAAACACAAGTGAGCTGTTGTGATAGACCCTCTAGGAATAACTCAAGCAGTTGTAAATATGAATCATAAAGTTTTTAAAAAACGCTAAAGAACTTGTTAAAATCAAACTTGGTATTGTATAGTTTGTCATAACTTGCCGCATACAATACCAGTTGGATAAGTTGTCAAAATAAAGACATATCATTGCCTTTCCAGGGACGTAACATTGGCAAAATACATAATTACATAATATAAAGCCTAAACCATACATAACTACTCCTACATCTCTTTCTTCCTTTTGCTCTGTTGGTTGCCAACTAGTATAGACAGCACCTTTTACGTATGTATGTTCTTCTCATGTGCCTATATTTTCAACTTTGACAAGTGCAACATCAATAGATTCTTCCCCGAACTATTTCCCATCTTTCATAACAATCTGCAACATAAACTTCGCATTAACGACTACAACTGTATGTATAAACAACACTTTTTTATATCATATCAGCATTTTGTAATCAAACAAACCACCATCACATTCAATCATTTCCACTTAAAATAGAGCAAGCCCTCTGTTACCTTGCCCAGAAATAGAGCAATCCCCTATTACATTGTCCAAAAACAAAGCACAAATTCTGTATTAACAACTACAGCAGCAATATTAATAACTACAACTGCATGTATTAATAATATTTTTTTAATATCATATCAGCATTTTCTCAGCAAACAAACCACCATCACATTCAACCATTCCCACTTAAAATAGAGCACTCCCTCTGTAACCTTGCCAAAAAACAGAGCACAATAAGATTCACACAATCCAACCACGGTGAAACCCCAACTTCAATGGTTAATATCATATCTTTAGCACAATCTTAGCATTACTTATCTACCTCCTACCACATAGTCCATTATCAAGTCCAAGCTCCAACCTTTGACCAACCCCTCAACCTCAATGCAGCCAACAAACACAGTGAAAAAGAAAATCCGAAATCACTGTCCAAAGCTCTCTAATAGTAGATGAAGGTTGCAAAGTCTAACCTTTGCCCAGGACATGAATACCATACTTAATCCCTTCAACGTTATAGCTTCAACCACCGTAGCCTTCGTCAGTTTTCTCTTTCTCTTTAATGAGAAAAACGCACCATCCCTCCTCCTCGTGTGCCTTGTCCCTTTTTATTTCTTAAGGGCAAACTAGTCATTTCATATTGGCAATTAATCACACAAAAGTCCCTAGGCACTTTTTTATTTTGAAATTTGTATTGGGACTTTTTTTTTTTGTCCTTGGGCCCTATCAGTGATTTTTCCAAAATAATATATAATACATTACCCCATAAAGTTTTGATCGGTTTAACAGTACATATAAACATTTATGCATGTCGAGGGAAAAAAACTAAAAACATTTATAAATGGAGTAAAAGTACCATTCTTATTGAGCCTTAAATGTCTGCAACATTTAAGAAAAATGACATCTTTTTTTCCATTTGAAAACATTTATACGTGGTATTCCGTTTATGAGAACTTTATGATCCAAGCATGTAAAATATTTTATGGGTATCCCTATACTATTAAGGGAAAATTCCAGAAAAATGCTGTCAAAATTAGGAAAGGACAAAAATGTATGGTGAAATTGAAAAATCCCAAATCAATTCAACCGTAGGATCTGGGTTTTGAAATCTTCACACAATGACGAAAATGTCATCAGTTTAGTTTGAAAACAAAGAAGACAAAGGGAAGCTCGAAAGTGAATTTACAGACAAATCAAAAAGGAGAAACCTAGGGGGAGGGAGCAACGAAGCTTAGCACGGCGATTGGACGGGAATTATGTCTCTTCACGGAGCTCGGCAACGTGCTATGGTGATTTGATATTTGGATGACTGTCGCTTGTCTGAGGTTCGACGGCCCAAACTTCTGTTTAACAACTTCATATGGACAAGTGGCAAGTCAACAAGTTGGGGACCAATAACAACACATCCCTATCCATTAACAACATATGTTACTAAATTAACGAATTTCCTTTGTTGGTTAACAACTTCAGAGGCAAAAGGGGATAGTAACAAATTAGATGCCCAAAAATCACACCTCTCCCTATTAACAATAATAGCTTCTACATTAACAATATTCTTTTCTTGTTTAACAACTTCATATAGAGAGGAGCCAAATTTCCTAGTTTGAGAGGCCAAAAACAACAATTCTCCCTCAATTAATAACACCAAATTCTTGATTAACGATATCACCTCCTTGATTAACATCTTCCTAGGAACAAAGTGGAAAGTTGGATAGCCAAAAACAGCATCTCACCCTCAATTAACAACACCAGATTATTAATTAACGATATCACCTCATTAATTAACATCTTCCTGGGAACAAACTAGGAACGTCACAAATTGGGTGCCAAAAAACAACACATCTCCCTCTATTAACAACACTAAGTTCTTCATCAACGACTTTACTTCCTTGATTAACATCTTTGTAACAACAAAGTAGGAACGTCACTAGTCGGATGCCAAAAAACAACACATCTCCCTCTATTAATAACACTAGATTCTTTATTAACAACTTCACTTAATTAACATCTTCATAGCAATAAAGTGGAACCTCACAAGTCGGATGCCAAAAAACAACACATATCCCTCTATTAACAACACTAGATTCTTTATTAACGACTTCATTTTCTTGATTAACATCTTCGTAGCAACACAGTGGGAATGTCACAAGTTGGATACCCAAAAACAACATCTCTCCCTTGACTTCTTTGTTTCATATCTACGTATGCAAAAATTGGGAAAGTTACAAGCTGGATGCCTAATAACAACACAGTATTCACCATTAACGACATGACAGTTGAGCTTTCACATCTTCCTTTCTATCAGACAGACAATCGAAGACAAGCCTAGCGAAAAGTGTCAAAATAAGAAGTTGCAGGCCCAATAACAACACCTTTCTCTATATTAACAACACATTATTCAACAGTAACGACATATCTTTCAACAGCGAAGAAAGGAGAAGTAGGAAATAAAGGAAAGAGAAGTTTGGGCCATCGAACCTCAGACAAGCGACCGTCGGCCAAGTATCAAATTGTCGTTGCACACCGCCAAGCTCCGTCAAGAGACCGTCGTTCCCTTCCAATAGCCGCACCAAGCTCCATCGCCCCTTTCCCCTAGGTTTCGCGTTTCTGATTTGCCTGCCAATTCACTTTCCTGCTTCCCTCTGTCTTCTTTGTTTCAGACTAAACTGAGGGCATTTTCGTTATTATGTGAAGATTTCAAAACCCAGATTCATACAGTTGAATTGATTTGGGATTTCTCAATTTCACCACGTATTTTTGCCCTTTCCTAATGTTGACATTATTTTATTGAAAATTTCCCTATTATTAATATATAATTTGAATCGAAGTTTATTAGTTTAGAAAAATAACGTGACAAGAGATTCTTTCATTCTTTTAATGGGATCCGCATTGAGTGGTAGGATTAGGGTTTGGGAATTTGGTATTAGATCCCAGCTGTTGGACTATTTATGGGCTCTCTAATGAGAAAAATACAATGAATGAAAAATCGGACCAGACTGGACCGGCCCGTTGGACTGAAAAACCGGTGCACATATCCCAAGCCCGGTCTAGTTACCTATTTGTGAGGGGAGGAGGGTGGACTCGGTCAAAACCGAGTCGACCCGACCAGTTTGCTTGTGACTAGGCCAAACCGTCGAGTCAGGCAGTTTCACTAAGTCAAGGGACATTGGGAAAAAAATCGCAAAGATGAGAGATCAGAAACAAAACAGAAGCAGAGCACGAGAGTAAAAAATTAAAAATCACAGAGATTAGAAACAGAACAGAAGCTGAGTGCGATAGTGAGGCGAAAGTTTTAGATTTCATTATCATATCCCCTTCCCTATGATTTCAGAATCAGAGTACGAGAGTAAAAAATTAAAAATCACGGTAAAGACGGTGAGTAGCGAGGATCAAGCGGCGATGGTGAGCTACGGCGACGGTGGATGTTGCTGGGTCACTGCCTTTGCTCTCTCTCGCAGAAGCAGAAGCACACTAGCCGGACACGTCTCTCGCTTCTAGTAAATGTCTCCTTATATGTTGTGTTTATATCACTCTGATTCTTCATCCTTGGAACGCCAATATATCACCGATTTGCTTTTATTATTTTCCTTCTCATTTCCCATTCACACTTTTTTCTTGTAAATTTCAATAACTTTTGCACATGTAAGGAGACATTTAGGTGACACACACTCGTAAAAGTGATGCCAATCAATTATTATAAGTGGGAAGAACTAGCTATATTATGTTTTAATTATATTTTAATGTTGGTTATGTTTTAATTATTTTGATGTTATTGGTTATGAATGATGATTATTTTGTTATTGTCAATTAAATTATAATATTTTAATATGGCCGATTTGACCACCAGTCCGAACCTGATTGACCCACTAACCTTTGAACCTGTGCCGCAATCGGTTCGTTGACCAGTCCGATTTTTCATTCCTTGGAAAAATGACACAAGTGGTAACGAATCTTCACCATAGTTTCTCTTTGGATTTTGAATCCATTTGTACATTCAATTATTTAGTGAGTGTTTTGAAATCACAAAATCGAAATTTTAGAAGTTTTTTTTCATAAATCAAAACAATTTTTTTTACATATCTACTTTATAAATCATAAAAATTATTCTTTAAAAACTAATTCAAACATGCAAATTAGTAAAATCCATTTGCACGTTGGCTTCTAATTGACAAAAATATTACAGTCAGCAAGACAGATTAAGATGTACGAATAAATCATTCCAATTTGTTTTTACTTGACTTAACTAAGTGATTTACATTTTAGTGCGAATCACTTCGTGTATATAGTAATTTAGTTAAAACATGTTTACCATTAGCATTAAATACCTTAAGACATGTAGACCTATTTGGAGCTCTTTATCATAACTAAGTTCACATAAATAAAGATAAAATTTATCTCACATGTTTATTTTGATACCATAAATCATAATTAAAAGGTTATTCTTGAATGCCACGACGGCTCAACTGTCATTTTAAAGAAGTTCATAATCTCTTTCATAAACAAAATTTACTTTTACTCAAATAGCAAATGCTATCAATTACTACATTCCATTTTAGTTATGTATAATCCTTTTTATCTACAAAAAATACCCCCTCGCGTGAGAAAATAAAAAAGATGAACGGTATTTCATTTTATTTAAATGCATAAGTATATATGAAAAATATTTTATACAATAAATAAATTATACACGCGCGCGCGCGCGTGTGTGTGGTGTGTGTGATGTGCCCATATTCACCAACAATACAGTTAGGCTCAAATCTCACCACAATACGGCCTTGATCCATTGGGCCGTAACAGAAGAAAATTAGACTCGGTTGCGTTTTATTTTGGGCTGTTAATTCTGGACCAACTTGTTGTTGGTTTATACTCCATGTCTTTCATTATTCTTAATTTCTTACGATGAAATTGGACTAGGTTTGAACTGTCCAAATTTTTACTTTATGATTTTTTAATGATAAATTTTATTTTATTTTTTGAAAAATAATGGTCATAAAATTTTATTTATTTTAAATTTTATATATATCAAAGTAAAAAATTTGTTTCAGACATAAAAAATAAATTAAATTAAATTAAATGCAAACTACTCAATATCAACCAACAATCCAAATTGCTGGTGAGCAAGTGATGTGCTTCAAGGTGACCATTCTTTTTTTTTTTTTTTAAAATTTGGTTAATGGTTCCCCTTTTTGAGGCCTAGATCACAAAGTTTTCATATCTCCAAGCAAGTAGCCTTTTCAAAATTCGAATTTATATTCTCTTGTTTAACAGGATGAAGCCACTCACCATCTCAACCAATAGCTTGTTAGTTAAATGTGGCTATTCTAATTCCTTTTCTATAAAGGTAGAAGTTTATGTGAATTGAGTTTTAAGAGCTTATCGGTTATTAGGGTCAAGACATGATTTACAAATATACCAGCATACTCCTTCCCAATTGAATAAATCTTTGTTGGCTACTATTTTGATTTTATTCATGACATTTTTTTGGATGGAAATTATTGAGGATGGTTTTTAACTGTTATTCTTTTAAAGGTTAAAGTGTAAATTTACGAGCAAAGTTTTGTTTGAGGAGCGTCTGGCATGATTATAATTTAGAAGGGATAAGAACACCAATGAACAATTAAAATGGGTGCATCCAGCACAAAACCGTTAAATTTGACCTAACATTGTTAAATTATGAGAAGAAAACCCCCAAACAGCGTTAGTTCAAATTTAACGGTTTTGTGCTACATACACCCTTTTTAATTGTTCATTGGTAATTTTACCCCTTCTAAAACATATTTGTGTCAGACGTTCCTCAAATAAAAATTTATTGGTAAATTTGCACATTAACCATTCTTTTAATGTTGGAACATACACACATGTAGGAACTAGTTCTAACTCGTGGACGGAGCATATATTTTTTAGATTGATTTTGTTTGGAATAACTTATTTTTTATTTATAAATACTTATAAATCGTGATTCACAGTATATGAGGTGAGTATGTAAAAAGAGTTTTATCTCAACTTATGTAATAAACATCTGTATCTAAAAAATTAAGTGATCCACACATACTATGAGTTTCCATCACAGTCACTACATGTGATTATGATAGGCGAGAGGTAGGAAGGAAGAGAGATTTTCATGGGCGAGGAGGATCAAATCAGTGGAGAGAGAGAGAGGCTTTATAAAAAAGTAGTACTAAAATAATTGTGTCAAGACAAATGGAGGCTAAGAACAATATCCTACATGTGTCACCTTCACGTTTCCTCTATCACCATCAATCCTCTCTTATTCCCCGTGGGCTTCACTTGACAAATCAATTTAATCTTAATATATGTTTGAATTAATTTTTTAAAAAATAGTTTTTATGATTTATGAGATAATTATTTAAAAAGAGTTTTATTTTAACTTATAAAAAAAAAATTTTAAAACCATGATTTTATTGTTTCCCAAAGATACACTAAATATCAAAGTGAGGCATTATTTGATTCTTTCAGGCGTTAAGTGTTCAGCCCCGATAATCTTAATTCTTAAAGAATAGTTCATCCATGTTTGGCTCATTAAAATTAGTAGTTTCAATGGTTTCAAAGAGAGAACCAATTACTGATCCTATCAGCCTGCTTGGGATAGCGGAGAGTGGCTTTTTTTTTAAAAAAAATGGTGGAATTGACTTTTGAAAAAATGTGGTGTTTGGGTTAGCATTTTAGCAATTGAGGTGTTTTTTTTTTTTTTCAAAAGCAGCTTTTGAGAAGATGTTCAAAAGTCTTACCTTTTAAAAAAAAGTTACTTCTCCACCATCAATCCAAATACAAATCATATCTATAATCTGACTTTTATTTTATCTAATATTTATAAAAGTTACATTAAAAAAAATAACTCCTGTCACCGCTAACTCAAACATACCTATATATATTGATCCGCTTTGTGGAGGGCTCCTTGCATGCCCTTTAGTTGAGTATATTTCTTTGAAGTTATAACTAAGCCTTGTGATTAAGTGATTTCTCTGCACACTTGAAGTAGAGTTGGGAATGTGGGCCAACCTGAGGGTTATGGGTTAGCCCGCACCAACCCGTAGGTCACTCGGTGCTGCCCTGTGTGGCCCGCATTTGTGCAGACTGGTAAAATGCTAACCATAACCCGGAGTGTGCGGGTTATGGGCCTGCCCATGGGCTCATATTTTTTTATAAAAAAAAAATCCTATTTTTTAAAGAAGGTAAAAAATATGAGACACATATATAATAGTCATTAAATTTACTTTTCTAGCATCAAACATTTCTCTTAAAAAAATTTAAAAAACATAATCCACAATTCAAAAGATAAAGTTATCAAATTTGGTAAAATTTATAAACAAAACATAAACTCAACCTCAAGCAACCAAGATATAATAATCTTGTTTAAATAAAAAGGGAAGAGACTAAAGATTTTTTTTCTCTTTGAATTAGGAGGTACCAAAATAGGAGTGAAAAATTTATAAATTTTATAAAATTATTATATATAAAAAAAATTATAGGCTAACCCGTCAATCCACAAACTGGTTTGCATCAACCCACAAGTTATGGACCTGCGTTTTTACTGGTTGAAAAAACCCGTCAAAACCCATCAACTTGCAGTTGAGGCTGTATTATCGCCTCAAATCCGGAGCTTGAGGTCTTGTACTACTTCTTAAGTGGGAGGGAAAAAGACCAAAGCTGATAGGTGAAACTTGTCCGTCAGAGTACAACTTGCTCGTTTGCAGTTGATTTCACCAGCATCACATCACCACGTTAGGATCACCCCACATCAAGGCATGTCAAGCTACAGAGCATTTTGTGTGTCTGTCACCATTGTTTCTCTTTGTCCATTCAATCCATATCACTCTGCATCTTGGATCATAACCTTGCAGCAGCTGCCAGGCCCCTCCATATATCTTTGATTGACATAAAGTCTTTGATTCTTTCTCATTATCTTCACACACGCGTGGGAGTTTTGACAAGTCTCAGGTCCTATGACCACATCTCTATGTTAATATGAAATTCAAACCAAATGTAATATCAACACAAAGTTATTAACATTACAATCCATTTTTCAAGTGCAGGGGACCCACCCCAAGTTTTTCTAATGAGAGGATTAATTCTATTCATGAAAATGCAGTTTAAAGTATCAATATTTAGAAAATTTATCCTAATTTTTTTACTTATTGGAAGTATAATATTATAATTAATTAGACACCTTTTTAATGAATATCATGAATTCTTGGTTAATGAACTATGCTACTTTTTATTTATAAATACAAAGAATTATACTCCTTTCGATCATATTTATAAGATAGAGTTGACCTTTTTTTTTTAAAGATTAAGAAAGTTAAATAAGTTACTTAATCATATCATATATTATGTATCATCAGATTATATATCAGTTTATATATTAAGAAAAATAGTTTGAAGAATAAATGATAAATATAAATATTTTAAAATAATTTATTTAACTTTCTTAATATTTTTTTTTTAAAAAAAACTGTGTTATATTTATATCTAGTATAAGAGGGAATAATAAGTTTTGCCATGTATATTAATGATATATTATATTAGTAATGTTTTCTTGGAATCCTGAAAAACAGAGGGCCCCATGACTTCCAAGAAGTCTCCCCCACTTTGCAGGCTTTCACATACCATACCCACCAAATCAGACCTAGAGGAAGGGGAACAGACACCTCATGTGATTTCTGAATATATGGAAAGTCTACCATTTATTATGCTCATATGAGAACAAAGGTTTGATCTTGTGATCAATGAATGACCCATGAATAGCAACTGACCTCGGCTTCTTAACTTAACCCACACTCTGTTCTTGAGTTCTAGCAAGCTCCACAGTTCAGGAAATCAAACCCATTTGAGAATTTACCTCATTAAGAAGATTTTACCCTTAGCCCATTTCTACAAATCCCATCCAAAATGGATTTTCACTTAAACCAACCTCAGAGTTGGAAACTTTGATTCTAATTGTGGTGATCCAAAGAGAATCTGAGTTGCAGAAATGGAAAAATCAGAGACCATACTGCCCAAATATAAATACCCTGTCATAAAACATGCTCCACCTTCATTTTTCAAAAGCTTTTGATGGTAAATACTTAAAGATGTACACTTTAACTTATTTTATGAGCATGCTAAAGTAATACACTTCTGTTTTCCAGGGTACCAACTTGTAGCTCATTCATTCTCAGCATCTAGAAATCAGCATCCCTCCTCTTTTCCATCATCCAAACACGTGTATTGCAGCGTACGGAGGCTATAAATGTAAATTCCCAGGTCGATCGTCCTTGTGGTTGTGGAAACAGCCCCCCCATGTAATAATCTAGGGTTCACAGCCAAGTTCCAGAGGCGCCGTACTTTTTTTTTTTTTGGGTTTAGAATGATCCACTTTTTCTCATTCCCAAAAAGTCCGGCTTGGAACAGGGCTAAACAATAAAAATGGGGCTTATTTGAAATCTTAAGTATATTTCGAATCATTAATGCAAGTACCAATATATTCCCAATCACTCCAGCCCATCCCTCTATGCTGCCTCAACCAGCATCAACATAGATCAAGCTGAACCCAATTATTTCAATGGAAGAGAATCAATTTTTGTCTTTAAATTTAAAGTACACAAAGGAATTATTAATGAAACGACAGCTGGTAAAAAAAGCAAGCAGGACGCAGTTAAAAAAATGCAACAGAAATTGGTTAATTGTTTTCCGTGAGATATACAAAGAGTAGAAGGGAGGGAAGAAAACAGGGGATAAAAACAGAGGAAGCAAGCAAGCTAAGACCGGTGAGAATGGTGGATAGGCAGAGAAAGAAAAGTCTACAAAGAGAATGCTAGAACCATACATAGTAAAGCTTAGGAAGTGAGAATCCAAATAGTCAATAGATTCTTTGTTCACTCTCTTATTTTAATCTCCTTTGTTTACATTCCTTCATCGTATAGCAATCCGTACAATTCCATATTTTTCTCCCAATTCCCCCCCCACAACACTTCACTCTTATCTTACCTAAGCCTACTACTCACTGAAGCTAGCTACCTAGCTAGTTAGATAGTTGCCTCTTGTACGCAATAAACCAATACAGAGGAGGGGGAAAGAAGAAGGTTGAGAAAACACAGAAAGGGATGTGATTTGATCTGAGATGAATACAGTGTTTGGTATATTATTTGATTGGCTTGATCATCTTGCATGAACAACGTACAAAGCCCTGGATGCTGTAAAGTGTAAATCCTATTATTATTGGTCCTCCTCAAAGGGTCAGAACGAGAGAGTGAAGGATAAATCTGCAGTCATATTCTCAGTGATTGCTTCTTCTGCAGCTATTGGTGGTTTCTTCTTGTTCATGGAGAGGAAGAGAAAGATCACTCTTGGGCTTATAAATATAAAACAAAACCATCTCTCTTTCAGTCTCTCTTTCTATTATGTCTTCTTCGTCTTCTTATGCTGCACAGTACTCCTCAGCACTGCATGTTTGGGTATGCAATACTCACCATTGTTTATGATCCTTTTAGGTTTCAGTACTTCACTTTCAGCTAACTCTTATAGCGTCTCCGTTCACTCTGTAACGCAGATACTAGCAGGTCTAGTCCCTCTTCTGCCAAAGCTCATGGAGATTTTCAGGTAGTGTTTTGTTCTGTTTCTTATTATAAAAAGTCGTGTGTTTGAATACATATATGCCTTGTTCTGATTTCTACGACTCGAAGCATCATGATGCAGCAGATTACCAGAATCAAAAAGCAATACTTTTTTACTGTGTGTAATGCTTTATGAAAGATCATTAGGAACTAATATTTAAATGAAAAAGTTTGAATTTAAGATGTAGCTGACATTGAGGGCAGAGATATCGACCCCTGGTCCTCAGTAGTGAGAAGGCAATTGTTTTTCCCTCTTCATTAGTCCAGAATAATCCAGTTGTGTTTAATAAATCTATGATATATGTATGCATCTTTATGAATACAATAATTCATAATTATTTTAATTATTTACTTTCTTAGATAATAATACCTACTTTAAAAATCATATCTAAAGGAATCCCCTATAAAACAGGGGATAGAGAATATTTTTATAAAATGAAACAATCTAAATAATGATCATGCGGCATATTTTATTTTAGCTTTATATAGCACGAGAATATATTAGTTCCAACTGGAGCAGTTAGTTTTTGTAGATATAATTTTAGAACATATATTGTTGATACAGCATTATATTTAAATTCAATGGATGACGGAGTAGGAAGAATTACCAACAAGTACTGTTAAATTAAATATAACGCTCACATTATAAAATCTGAAAACCTCTTTATCATAATAGTAATGCACTAATGTGTATGTTATTGATCAAAAAAATGCACTAATGTGTATGTAAGAACCCTCGGCTGTTGCATGACTGGATTTGAACAATAGTTTATATAATTTATGCTTTAACAGTCAGGATCACATCAACGGTATATGGATTCTATGAGATTTCGTGCCTTTTTGTATTATAATATTACTGATGCATAAATAAATAATAGAGCTGAATTAAATATTAAAAAAAAAAGGCAAAGGAAGAGGGGCACCTGAAATAGCACAAACAGAGAGTCAGATACGGATAAAAGGGGCCAAATTAGGTGCAGAGGGAGGGTACAGGAACTGCAGCAACGTGAGCCGTCAGATTCTAACTACATCCTTCTCTTAGGTGTCACACGTGGGTATTGGTCCCATCTTGCTTCCCCTTCCTACCCTCACACCACCCGCGCACGTTAGAATCACTCAGATCATTTCTCATTTTGTCGCCTTCCTCGTTTTGTCTCGGTAACTTGCACCGTCCCCCTCTGTGCCGTGCTCAGCGTTGTCACCGGACGGCTCACTTTTATCCACAAACACGACTCTTTATTTATCTGGTTTAACAATAAACACTTTTTTTTTGAAGTTTTTTTATGATGAGATTAGAATTTAAGAACGAAATGGGTGTTGTTATTGTTGGTGAGATTAAGCAGGAATGTGGGGAGAGAAATGGAGAAGGAGGCGTGAGGATCCTGGGTGGACTGGGGTCAGCGCCACCGCGATGCGCGTCAAAATGCGGGAGTTGTAGGCCGTGCAGGCCGGTGCACGTGCCGGTGCCGCCGGGGACGCCGGTGACGGCGGAGTACTACCCAGAAGCGTGGAGGTGCAAGTGCGGGAATAAGCTGTACATGCCATGAACTTGTATACCCAGACGGCGTCGTGTCATGGCTTTTTTTTTTTTTTTTTTTTTTTTTTTCCGGTTGGGTTAGCATTGAATTCCAATTCTGTGTAAAATGAAGAATTATGAATGATGCATATTGAGAATAGTGAGAAGTGAGGAGTGGTAGGAGTGAAATTGAATGAAGGTACAGAGAGTTTGGCCGTAGTGATTGGAATTTAGCGTACGTGTTTTTGTGTGTGTTGCTTTTGAGATGTGAAATGAAGAAGACAAGGAAAGGGCCAAAGGGGTTCATTTAAGTTGAAGAGCCACCCTCATTTGCAGTGTCTGTTCGTTTTTGGTTGACAGAGTCACGCTCTCACTAGTACCTTGTCCCCTCCCTCCTTCCCTTCATCTCTACCAATTTGGACTTTTCCACCTCCACAACTATCTTGTTATCTTTACACATATTAACTGGATTTTCCCTAATAAAAAAAAGTTACATTAAATCCAACTGATATGATTTTGATTAAATCGTCTCACATGTTAACTATGGATATTTTTTGTTGCAGAATTCAAAACTTAATTTATCACGTTGTGAAGTATTAATCTCTTCCATTATATCATGCCTTAGTTTGTTTGTTATGGTTATTTTCTGCATTCGTTGATGAATACGATACGCTAAACTTCGAAATTTAATTACTGTCCTACTTGTTCCAAAAAAAAAAAAAAGGTCCTAACCCCAGACACAACCATTGTGTGAGGTAGAGGTGGTAATATGGGTTGGGACCGTAGGCCGAGCCCGCCCAACCCAATAAAATGGGCGGTTTGGGTTCTACAAAATTGGGACCATATTGATGCGGTCCTTTTTGGTCCGAACCCATATGGTCCCAACCCGTCACGGGTTGGACCACCGGGTTGGCGGGTTGACCCATATTTTTTTTTAACTAAGAGGGAAAAGGAAGAACCATTGGCCAATAGTCCAAATCTCCAAAAACCGTAACTCCAAAGTTCAAAGTCCAACCCATTTCTCGTCAATCCCTACTTTCCTCAGCATGCTTCAAATTGAAACACTTTTAATATTAACTAATTATTGATTATTGTTAAGTTATACTGATGACTTGTGGATTGTGTATGGACCTGTGATGAATATTTAATTTGTAATATATTTTAATTTTGTTATATTTAAGTGTGTAGAGAAAACAATCTTATTGTATATAAAAAAAATAATCTTAGTATATTGTTAAAAAAAATTGAAAAGAAAATATGGGTTGGGTTGGCTAAATGCCAACCCATATTGATGCGGTCCTTTTGGGACTGAACCCATATGGTCCCAACCCGTGGTGGGTTGGCCCGAACCCACCGGGCCGGACCATATTACCACCTCTAGTGTGAGGTACCAGACGCCATTTTCTGTAAGTTTCTTCCCTTGCTTATTCCTCTCTTTTTGTTTTTCGGCAAGTGTTGGAGCCCATCCAAGTTCCAACCCATCAGCTAGGCTAGGCGCCTAGGCTTTACAACAGCAGGGGTAACATCTAACAACATGGCATGCTTGTACAAAAAAGAACAATTAAAAAAAAATACATATATGCTGCTGACCATGAAACAAGAATGAGCCCAAATTTAATTGCTCCATGTATCTCCCAGGCCCAATTTCTCCAGGCTTGCTTCACACTGAACAGGACAAGACTAAACTTCAAATTAATTTAATAACCAATGCTAACACAAACAGGATTAATGAAACTGATCCAATAATCATATTATTGACCACTTATTGCCAAAATCCCTTCAGTTGTACCCTCTTTGATTATATTTATAAACAACTTTCTCTCTCATAGAGTTGGTCCTTTTTATAAGCAACTTTCATTTTTTGTCTGAAAATATAAGCATTTTTTTTTCTATTTTACCCTTATTAAATATCCATTCTCTCTCATATTTTATATTCATTATCTCTCATACTTTTTATCTATTTTCTCTCCTATGATCTTTTCATAAATAGAGACATATATAAAAAAAACATAGCATTTTTGACACATTTATTGCTTTTAACTACCAGTTCGTTTTGTGAAATCAAAGAGAAAGTTGTTTATAAATAAGATCGGAGGGAGTATTATCGTAACTCCTGTAAATTACATTCACTTCACATATGAACAGTCTAAAATATAAAAGTTATTTATTCAACACACACGCAGACACTCACTAAAAAGCTAGAAATGCGAGTTCATGATACCAGGCATGCATACGTTACGAAGTAAAGAATCATAGCATGAGGCGGTTCTGATAACAAATTGAATTAAGAAATGATAATATGAAGAAGTTAAACAAAAATTATATAATATGGACGATTGATTGGTACGTACTTCATCTACATGTACTATCATTCTGGTCTTATTTATAAATTATTTTTAACTAATTCTCACATACTAAGGAAAGTTAGTTAACTCATTAAATATAGGATAAATTTCTAATTTCACCATTATATATTATTGATTCCAAAAATCAACATAAATAAATTCATTTTGTTTATTGTAATTATTAGGGGTAAAAAAATATAAAATATATTTAATATTCTGAAAATGGATTTATAAATAAGACTAAAGTTTTTTATCAAAAAGAAATTATAAATAGAATAAAAAAAGCTACGTGGTTCGTAACTGACTGTTGTGCGTCGCTATTAAATGAGAAGCAAGAAAGCAGGTGAATACGCGTAATAAGAAATAATGTGTGGGTTCTGAATGCAACATTAACCCACACTCGTACGTGTACGTGGAGCTCAGACTACTGGCTAGTGGTGACGTTCAGCTACGTGTCGTTTTGTTTGGCTGCCTTGTTGGTTTCCGGGTAGGTTCACGGCCATATAGCCCCGTGAAGTCGCACGCCGGGAGACAAACCACGTGTCGTTTTTTCCCACCTCATTGTCGGCTCCGGTGGCGTTTTCCCAAGCTACGGTTGCGCTATGTCATGTCATGTCCCAAATTTGGCCGCACATTATTGCAAGGGAGTATATGAGAGTTGGATTGGATTCTAGATGAGATCAGAGAACTAATATGATATATATTTAGTTTTTTGATAATCTGTCTTGAAAAGTGAGTTGTAAATTTAGCAATCTCAATAGCATACTGCATAAATAAATTAAAATTTCATTTATATTTCGCAGTTTGTATCTGATATTTCTGTTTGTAATTGTTAAAAGAATTTTTGTAACTGAATTTTTCTTCACGACCCTAACTATCATTGATCCAAAGTCTTGGGACTTCAATGTCATTCTCGATCTCTTCAAACCAAACAAAAAACCTGTGAGTAAGTGGGTCGAGCCCTTGATGCCCCGTGCCTTACTCCGCCTGCATTTCAGTTCATTCACCCAAATGGAAGCTTTTCATTTGCCTATTCTCTCGTCTTGAATTTCTTTTTCCTACGAATCAACAGTTGGAGCCCGTTTAGTATATACAAACTGTATTTTGATGAAAAAGGAACGAAGAAAAGAAAGATTTTCCAGCTACGCACTAACGTGTTTGATGTATAATGAAAAGGGAGGGGCATCATTCCTGTAAGAAATAAAATATAAATTCATATATTAAAAAACGTACTTATTAAAAGATTATTACCTTTGATCAGATCAAAAAGGGAGGGCCCCTTCCTTGGCATATAATGTCTCAAAAGAGGCTTTCTGTTTGAAAAACATTTATGACCGCCTAACTAAAGTTGCAAAAAGATGGAAAATTGCCAATTTTCCTTCTGGTCTGGCATGTTTTCTGGCTACCAATTAAATAGGCTCTTCGTTGAATCTTACATATCCATATATATACATAAAATTTAAAAAAAAAATCCAAAGTGACAACATGTACAAGAGTCGGAAAAAATGTAATTCGGTTCAGACTATAGATGGTCTTGCTTTGTATTAATTGTACGATGGAGTTATGACTGTTAAAAAACAAATTGAGAGACGTGGAAGAAAAATAATCACGTAATGTTAAAGGATAAATGTAAATATTTTGTGTACATGTTATATATATATATAGTGTTAAACGATCAATTTGGGCCCCACAATATATTTAGGGTTAAGAAACAAATTTACTAACAGAGTTTTGTCCAAAGAGTGTCTGATATAAATATGTTTTAGAAAGGAAAAAAATACCAATGAACAATTAAAAAGGTGCATCCAATATAAAAATCGTTAAATCCATACTAACACCGTTGGGGTTTTCTTCTCTTATAATTTAACGCCGTTAGCAAGGATTTAACTGTTTTTATGTTGGATGCCCCTTTTTAATTATTCATTGATATTTTTACTCCCTCTAAAATATATTTGTATCAGATGCTCCTCGGATAAAATTTCATTAATAAATTTACTCCTTAACTCATATATTTATCATCAAAGTGATCGCGGCAAATGGGTTAAAAGAGATCTTAAGTGCTCAACCGTACCGCAGACATGTATCATCATAGTCTCATAGCTGAAGAAGCCCCACCACCACCACTAGCTTTTATTATATGGTAATTAAGGCCTATAATTGTAATTGATTATAGATATGTTTGGACACTATTATAAAAAGGGGTTTTAACGTCCCTATTTTGACACTTTTAACTTCTAAAAACTGGGGGATGTCTATGTGGGGGGCATAATATGTTTTAAGAAAAGACGTCCGAAAAAAATAGGACGTCTAAAGGGAGGACTTTAGACGTCTCAAATCTAAAATTGGGACGTCTAAAGTCCCCCTATGTAGGACTTTAGACATCCCGAATCTCAATTTGGGACGTCTAAAATCATTTGAATTTCAAAATTCCTGTAGATGTTGAGGTCATCAATCACGAAAGCAAACACAAGTTCCAGACGAGAATCCTCTGTAATAGTTTTGTTCAACATAAATGCTAGCTTTCTCCATTCTCTTTTTGGCTCCGGAATTTCCTTTTTTAGCATCACCACACTTTCACCACTTTGATAGCTTTGTTCAAACTTCTTTTAGTCAAACTTTAAAATTCAAAAAATCCATTTTTTACCCAGATGTATTGTACCAGATCTGATTGTGAAAAAAGAGAGGAACTTATATAATAATAATAATAATAAATATACAAGCATGTAAGATTTGAGAAGTGGTAAAGAGAGAATTACCGTCGCAAATAGAGGCATAGAAGGGCATGATGATAGGGGGACGATGGCGAAAACACCGAAGGAAAAAGCTATGCACTGAAGGGCATGATGAGAGGGGGGACGATGGCGAAAACACCGAAGGAAAAAGCTATTTGAATCTATAGAATGTGGGTCTTTCTCTGCAACTCTTATCAAAGAGATTGAAAACTGCTGTGGGAGCGAGAGAGAGATGAAGGAAAGCTTCCCTTTATTTAATATATGGCACGGGTGTCCCTTATATTCAATACAGGTCGCAAGAAAATTTTTAAATTACTTTAGATGTCCCAAATTCCATTTGGGCCGTTTAAAGTCCCCACTTTAGACGCCCCAAATGGAATTTGGGACGTCTAAAGTGTAAAAAAAAATATTTAAATTTTTTTTTTTACACTTTAGATGTCCCAAATGGAATTTGGGACATCTAAAGTATATATATTTTTTATTTTATTTTAGACATCACTTTAGATGTCCCAAATTCAATTTGGGACGTTTAAAGTTAAAAAAAAATATATATTAATTTTTTTTTTAAACTTTAGACGTCCCAAATTGAATTTGGGACGTCTAAAGCTACCAAATTCCCACACATAATTACAAAAATACCACCGCCTATGTTTTAGACGTCTCTATTTTAAAAAGAGACGTCTTTTAGGGTAGCAGTATCAATATTCTGTAGTAGTGGGAATACCGTTTTTTAAAAAAATAAGTGTTTATTACATAAGTCGAGATAAAAATTCTCTAGTATACTTACCTCGTATATCATAAATCATGAATTATAAGCACTTATAAGTCTAAAATAAGCTATCCCAAACAAACCCTGTATGATATATGGCCATGATTATCCTGATTGTCACTTGTACAGAGTGTTAATCTCATGCATTAGTTATTCCTAATAATCAATAACGTGCCTGGTCGAGCGTCCAATCCCTACCGTAACTCAATAACTATGAGCCTCCCATTATCGTGGTCCATCCTTATCGATCTTTGGTTATCTTGTTTCTGCTTTCAAACGAATATTATTGCTCTGTCCTCTATCGTTTGAAATATTTGAATTCATGAAGCAGACACATATGGTCGAGATGTTAGCTTTTAATGCCTACATATTCCCCTTAGGCTTGAAGTAACACACCACTTATTGATGAGCTTCAAATGCAAGTGTATCTGATCTTCTCACTTACGCTTTATATTGCATCGTGTTTTTTTTGGGAGCACTCAATTTTAAAATGCTAATGTTAAATTTTACAGTCCAATTAATGTTGATTGTTCTATTCAGCAATATTGGGATATTTTAAATTTAAATTGGATTATATTAATTTGAATATTAATATATAATAGTTCGATATAAATAACTAAATAAAAAAATGTAAAATAGGACATTATTTTAAATCTGAGTTAAAAAATTAAACTATTTTTTCTTTGTTGAATGGAATATTCTTAGAAGAATTACACTCAGGTCCTAAAATAGAAGAAAATGAAGAAATGGTCATTAAAGATTGCAAAACGAAAAAATGATCCCATGAAATTGTCAATACAGGCTCCTGAAGTTATTAATATGACTATTTTTTCGTTTTACAATCTCTAGGGACCATTTCTTCATTTATTTTTTTTCTTTGGAACCTAAATGTAATTCTCCCTATATTCTTCAGATAACGTACATAAATTGCTTTCTTGTCACTATCTAATCGATCGCATATATATGGTGAACATGGTGATGATTTAAATGATGAATTAAGGAATGTTTTTGATGAATCATTCTCTGATCAATGTTATAGATGATATAATAAGAAAGGTTATAATATTCCACATGACCACGTTTTAAATAAAGCCTATACGATGAATTGACCGATCATCCTTTTTTTTTCCCACCTAATCTTCTTGGGATCGAACTTTTTTTATTTTTTCACCTGGCATTCTTGAGATCTGACGTTTTTTTTTTGTTTTTGAAAAAAAATACATGCAACTTGATGCTGTTTAAAAATAATTAATTAATGAAGTGATGATGCTCACGTGACAGGAATTGAAGTGCAGAGGAGTCCAGAATCAACCAGCCTTATCAGAAACACCACACAGCTGTTTTTTGCAATTGTTTTATTTAACATCTTAATTTTTTATTAATTAATTTTACGTCCTATGAGTTCATATGCATTGATATATATTGATACTTTGATCTCCTATGTACTACTATATCTGGTTTTAAATATAAAATAAAGTTAATTTTTTTTAGAGAAATTGAAGGAGTTAATTAAATTATTTTAAAATATGTATATTTATATTTTTTTCTTTAGACTAAATAGTTTAACTAATAAATTGATATATAATCTAAGAATACACAATATTTGATATAATTAAGTAATTTATTTAGCTTTCTTAATCTTTCTAAAATAAATCAACTTGATCTTATATTTAAGACAAGAGAAAGTATTTCTTATCAACCCACCAAACTATTGATCACCAACTAACCATGCACCTCTCAAAGTGTATATTACATAATGTAAAATCTGACTTTCTTATAAAACAAGTTGGTCATCATTTAAAAAAAAAAAAAATACACACGCACATAACAAGCATGAATTCCAGAGCCGTTTGCATGAAAAGAAGACCATGTGATCAAACCTTACTAACTGTCGTGTTCGATTTGGAAGCTACTTGAAAAAAAAAAAAAAAAAAACCACCCTCTTTACATGTTACGGTAAAATTATTTAAAATAAACTAATTCAAATACCTATTTGATTCTCAAATTTATTTTAGATATTCAGTGACAATTGTTTTTATGCTCCATCTTGTCCTTAACGTAAGATTTACTTTGCAATTCTTTTTTTTTTTTTTCATTCGAGTGGGTTTTATACTGAGGATAGGAAAGTAATTTGCCTTTGTCATTATAAGGGCAATTAAAGTTAAGCTCGGTCCAAATAATTTATTGGCATTCAGTCAAGGCTTGATAAGTGTGATTAAAATGTCAATTGAGGGCCGTCTACTCTGAAAAATTCTTGGGGTGAATCTGATTTATCACATTATTTATGGTTTGACCAATTAAAATACAACAACTCAGTTAACATTAATCTTAGTTTGCTACTTATGCCTTGCATATTTTTATTTTTTTAAGAAAATGAATCCCTTAATTAAGATGTCAGAAGTAATAAAAAATAAATATTGTAAAATTTTTTAGTTTTATTAATATACCAGTTAATATTTAAAAGGTGCTAAATCAGCTATAAATTATTGTATTTTAATTGATTAGACTCCAAATGACGTGTAAACCATGTCCATATAAGAATTTCTCCAACTACTTGGCTCGCTCTACCACACAATGACAAAGTGCCACATTGACGGCCAGTTGATTGGAGATCTTTATTAATGCCAGCATTAATTAATTATATAACGCTGACTAATGACGAGAAAATTGACAAAACAATTTGTAGTTTTGAACCCTACAAAACCCCAGCCTCATCCCGACAATTTAGACAACTAGCGTAATCCTACCTTTGTTTTCCTTAGTGTGGAAGGTTTCGGCGAAGAGGGAAAAATAGGAAAAAATAATAGTTCAGTTCAAATTTGTGAAGGAGACGGTGTGCATGCATGGAAGGCGACGACTCAGTGGGCTATTCATCGTATGTAAATGAATTTGACTTCACATGTCGGTTTTTTGTGATACACACACACACTGTCAAATAAACCCAAAAAAAAAAAAAAAAGGAATTCTGCAATGACTATTATTGTTGTTATTATTTTCAAGTGCCAAAAATAATCCTATTGATAATTAAGCACTACAAGTAGTTGTTTTCATTTTGAATTATGGGCAGCACTCATTTTCATTATATATATATATATAAGAGAAATACTTACATATTTTAAAAGTACCGCGTCATTTGAACTCTATCTAATAAAAATATAATAATTCAGATTATTTTAATTCTAGTTGGCTGATGACTCATCTGGCAAAAATTCAAATTTTATCTTTTTTTTTACAAAAATCTTAATTTGAAAAAAATTAAAACAAACCGATCAATCAATATTATCTTTCAAAGAGATAAAATTTAAATTTTTTCATGTGAATCATTAGCCAACTAGAATTAAAATGACTTGAGTTATTATGTTTTCATTAGACATAATTCAGATTATGTAATATTCTTGGAGTTTTTAAGTATTTATATATATATATATATATATTGTATATGTATTGTGAGGTGCTGCCATCTCATGCCTGCGCGAGCAAATATGTTTTACAATAAATATTAATTTGAAATAATTTGGCCGAATATTATTATTACAATAAATGTATATATGCATTAATTTGTTGAATTATTTCGTCTGTGGTTTCATTATTTTTGCCGGTCAGTTTGTTGTATTATTAATAACGATACTGTAACTTTTCTGAATGAATGAAACTTGCATTTCACTCAAAAAAAAAAGAAAAAAAAAAAGAGGATATAACTATGGTATATAACCCGCGCATCACGGGACGTGAAATAATTGAAAACAGCTTGAATAAAAATAATACTCCCGCGCATCAAGGGAGTAGGATTTAATTATTTTAAAGTATTGCAATATTGTCAGCTAGTAACTTAAGGGTTCCATCATTCGCTCGTTCTTGAGAGAATTATAGGTAGGTCTCAAATAAAAAAATAGCTTTTTAAAATCTTAAAATAAAAAAATAATCTCATTAATAATTTTAGGTGTATATCGTTGACAACTCCAAAAATTTTTATTGCCGACTGGATATAAATTACCTGCTTTAAGCAGCATGATTCAAAATAATTCAAGCATAGTAGGATTTTATTTTTATTGCACAACGGGGCAAAAAAGCCCAGACAAAATTAAGATGTGCTAATTTCTGAGTAAGAAATGCCTATTCTATCCCCATACATACAACCTACTTTCTAAACCTTCGGGAGGTTTAAACAGTAGTTGCACGATATTGGTACGAAGGAAGCTCCTCTTCACTGGCCAATCCGCTACGGTGTTGCCTTCTTTTCGGTCCGTTTGGTATGCAGGAATTGGAGAAGGTGGAAATGAAATTAGAACCTAATTTTATGAGAGGGTTTGTTTGGTATAATAGAATTGACTCTCAATTCCAATTCCATGTGGAAGCCAAATAAGTCATTTCCACCAAAATGAATTATATCCTAAAAGCTAAGATTTGTAATTCCACCTCCACATTTCCATTAATTACCCTCCTTCCTCCCGTGATAACTGCAATCTATCCTCACTCCGGTGACCTCTCCTCCCTCACCGGCACCTCTGCTCTTTCACAAATGACGGCAATGGTGACTTTGGGCAACACACGACGGCAACCTTTTGGCGGTGAATGCTCACATTGACGGATGTCTTGCTCATACCATGAGGGAGAAGCGATGGCAAATGAAAATCACGAGTTTGAAGCCCAAATCGAAGGCCGAGAAAAAGAAGCGCTCCATCACGGAGATCTTTGAGGGCGAAGTCAAATGAGAGATCGAGAATGGAGGAAGAGAAATTAGAGATGATTTATCCTGTTAACACGCACATCCACAGTTGTCGTGCGCAAGCGATGAAGGAAGAACGATGGCACACAATGATGAATCTTAAGCCCAAGCCCAGGGCAACGCCAAAGAAGCGATCAATTACTGAGATTCTCAAGGTAGCGCCTCAGATCGAAGCAAAGTGTAGTGATGAGTTCATTGAGATTGAAGAGGAGGTTGAGGAAGGAAAGAAGTCTGATGCTTCAAGTTTTTTATTTGGACGAGGACATATTAGTAATTTCACATTTTAAATATAAATATTAAATAAAAATAATATATGAATTCCATGTACATACCAAACACACTTTTAAACCCCATCTCTATTTTCATATTCATATCCATTTCCATTTCCATATCCATATCTATCAAAATGAATTCCAGTGTACCAAATGGCCCCTTAGGGTTTGTTTGGTTTCAAGGGAGGGGGAGGGAAAGTGGGCGGAACGAAAATATTTTTGAGTTGAATTTAAAAAAATTAGAGAAGTGGGGCTAAAAATTTTTAATTAATTTTTCTTAATCTTTTATCTTATATATTTTCTTTATTAAAATTTCATTACCTCACATCTTCAATCTTTTAAAATTCAATTCATAAAAATTTTCCCTCCCATTTCTTCTCCTCCAAATCCCTCACACCAAACAAACCCTAATTATGTCTGGTCCTTGCCTCTACACAAACCTTCAGCAAATCTTCCACTCTTTCCATGAATCTATTATTCTTTTCCCCTCTCTGTAGCAAGTTTTTTAGGCTGTTCATAACCACTCTTGAGTCTAATTCAATAATCACCTTTTGCCCTTGCAATTCTTTCAGCAAGGAGGCACCCGTAAGCAACCTCCACATCTTTGCCTCTTCTGCATTACACCTTCCCAGCCTTCGGGTGTAACCTCCCAACCATTTGCCATTATGGTCTCTAAGTACACCTCCATAGCCAGCCACACTCGTCCATCCATCCACTGCGCCATCAATATTCATTTTGATCCACCCTTCTGGTATTTCCTATCTAACCTCTATACTAAAAGACTTTCGCCCCTTATCCTTCACTTCCAGCGCTTCTTTTACCACCTGCATATATTGCATTATTACATTAACAAGGTTCTCAGGCCTCTCATAGCCCTCCTCAAACATTTCACAATTCCTCTAATGCCAGAAAACCATATGCTTGTGGCAAAAATTAAATTCTAGTCTTGCCACCTACCCTTGCTTTTTGTGAGGTTCCTGCACAGTCCATTCTTTAATGGGTAAATCAAAAAAAAAAAAAAATTATCTTTGTTTCTGCCTTCCAGTAATTGTTCCCAAATTCTCCTCACCACTTCACAATCACTTATTCCTCTCGCATGCATTCCACACAAATAGGAGAAGTACCCAGAATCTTACTTCTCTTGAGTGATGTCGGCAATCCATCGTTAATTGCTAGCCATCGAAAAGTCTGCACTCTTGTAGGACCTTTCCAACCCCAGATTATCTGCCAAATTTTCTCAGAGCCATCTCATTGAAGTCCTTTAGGTAATTATACATATCTGCAACTGAATATTGACCATATGAAGTCCCTAGACACTTTATCTTATCTTCATATATAGTCACCTTCTCTTGGAGGGAGATAGGCTTGAATTCTTTCCAACGTATCTTCCTGCAACCAACAACTTAGCTCATCCAGTTTCCAGTCACCATTTTGATTTACAAGCTCTACTACAACCTTATTTCGCATGTTTTCAGTTGCTAGTGCATTCTATCCGTAGGTTTCCCTGTTTGTTTAGCCATTTATCTTCCCAAAACAAAACTCTTTTTCCATCTCTAACCTCCCACCCAATATTGTTCATTAATTTCTCCCATAACTCCCCAAGTCTTTTCCACATGACTGAGTCACTCTGTTTAACTATTATTCCTCTTCTACCTCTTGCTTCCTCTAATATTTTGCTTCCAAAACTGTGAAGACCAATTTTTCAGGTTTTGCCATCATTTCCCATCCTACCTTACATAACAAAGCATCATTCATAGTTTTCATTTCCTTCAACCCATACCCTCCTACTTCCTTGGGCCAACATAGTTTCTTCAAACCTATAGGATATATCTGCCTTTTTCCTTCCTCTACACGCCATACAAACTCCCTCTGTATTTTTTCAATCTGCTGACACACACTCTTTGGTATATTCTCATGCAGCATGTGGCAAACTGGAATTTGCTGAGACATTAATTGATTGCACAAGGGTCAATCTGCCAGCAAGTGACAGAGAAAAGTATCTTTTATATTTATCAATTTTTTTTCAAACGGACTTGCTTAATTAATAAACTAACGTACTCATCTGTTTCGTAATATAACATATATATTTAAGGAGTTGATCTTAATCTTAAATATAAAATAAGGTTTACATATTTGTCAATATTTTTTTAGTTTACCTCTATTGAAGTTTTTTCAACAATAATCAAAGAGGAGAAGAAATAAGAGAATCAAGGAAGATGGCTATAGTGTTTTAAAAAATACTCCCTCCGGTTCTAATTATAAGACAAAGTTGACTTTTTTAGAGAAATTAAGGAAGCCAATTAAATCACTTTAGAATATTTTTACTTTTATTTTTTTCTTCAAACTAATTAATTTGACTAATAAACTGATATATAATATAAGAATACTAAAAATATAAATACTTTAAAGTGATTTAGTTGGCTTCCTTAATTTCTCCAAAAAAGTCAATTTTATCTTATAATTAGAACCGGAAAGAGTATATGTCATGTTAACTAACTTAACTAATTTCCTTAATATAATCAAATTAGGAAAATATATCTTATATTAAATATCAGATGAGTATAATCTAATGTTACATAAAAGTATTTTAGAGAGATCGTGTTACATATGTTATAAGTGTAAATACTAATTTATTTAACTTTCTCAATATCTTTAAATGAGATAAATTGATCTTACATGACTAGATGAGTGATAATCATTGTTGATTGGTAAGAAAATTAAGATAATCTTCCTGCTTAGTTTAAGGACAAAATGAGTATTTCGATCCATGGTAAGAAAAAACTAATTAATAATCTAAATCCTGATAATAAGGAAAAAAGAGATACTGGTTTTTGGTTCTAAATATAAAGCACATCTTTTTTTTTTTTAAGATTAAGAAAACTAATTAAATTATTTTAAAGGATTTATATTTATCATTTTTCTTCAAATTAATGTGTTTGACTTATAAATTGACATATAATTTAATTATATACAACGTATGATATAATTAAATAATTCATTTAGCTTCCTCAACTTCTTAAAAAAAGTTAACCAAATTTTAGATTTTTTTATATTATCATCCGTTATTCTGTTCTGGGTCTATGCTGCCTCCCCCAACACAAGTTGCTCTTCAGAAACTCAAACTTGAGATTCAAAAAAAAAAAATCTAGTGAAATCTTAAACTTTATATTAATAATCTGATGTTATATTCAGGATCAGAGCTAATTTCTTTATTTCTTTCTTTTTTTTACAGCAAAAGACCGCACTCATCTTACCTTGCTGCCTGTTATTTGAACGGCGAAAACAGGCGCAACACTAACGGAACGCGTTATTTTTTTAATTCTGGCGGCACCGACGTGGCAATATCAAGTTGCATCAGAACGCTACATTTACATCCATATGGAGCCACGTGTATGGCTGATAATATTTTTTATTTTAAAAAAGCCACGAGTTTAACGAGTACCCAGCGTTTTTCCATCCGCGTTAAGGAAAGAAAAAGTCTCGTTTACTCACTTTCATCCTCTATTGCCTCCCTTGCATTCCCAATCTGCAAGACTGCAACGACCCGAAACTTCGGCGAATTTATAGTTTTTAAACCTTTTTCGTTCCCGCGACGATAGAGACCTGAACCTGCTTCTTCGATCTGGTTCTCTCTCTGATTTTCCCCTTATATATTTAAAATCCCGCTGACCTTGTGCTATATTTATCTCTCAATTTCGGCGAAGTTTAAGGGTTCGATCAGACAAAATTTTTGGAGCTCGATCTCTGGTAGTAATAACTCATGCCAGAGATCGAATGCGTGCCGGAGAACAACAACGCCTTGTTCGGCAAATATGAGCTCGGAAGGGTTTTGGGCTGTGGGGCTTTCGCTAAAGTCTATTTTGCCCGCAATGTCCAGAACGGCCTGAGCGTGGCCATTAAGGTCATCAACAAGAAGAAGATATGTGGCACCGGCCTCATGTCTAATACCAAGCGTGAAATCACCATCATGAGTCGCCTCAATCACCCCAATATCGTCAAGCTCCATGAGGTCTTAGCCACCAAGACAAAGATCTATTTCGTCATGGAGTTCGTTAAGGGCGGCGAATTGTTTGCTAAGATCTCCAAGGGACGCTTCAGCGAGGATCTCAGCCGGAAGTATTTCCAACAGTTGATATCCGCCGTCGGCTACTGCCACTCCCGCGGTGTGTTCCACCGTGACTTGAAACCCGAGAACATCTTGCTCGACGGGAATGGGAATCTGAAGGTTTCGGACTTCGGACTCAGTGCCGTAAAAGATCAGATCCAATCCGATGGCTTGCTCCATACACTTTGTGGCACGCCGGCTTACGTCGCACCGGAGGTTTTGGCCAAGCAAGGCTACGACGGGGCGAAGGTGGATGTGTGGTCCTGCGGCGTTATCCTCTTCGTATTGACAGCTGGATACCTTCCGTTCAACGACCCGAACCTCATTGCCATGTACCAGAAGATATACAAAGGCGAATATCGGTGTCCCCGTTGGATGTCGCCCGACCTCCGGCGTTTTCTATCCCGGCTCCTGGACACTAACCCGGAGACCCGAATCACCATCGACGAGATCCTCCGGGACCAGTGGTTCAGGAAAGGGTACAAGGAGGTTAAATTTCACAAGGAACACGTCGGGTCTTCATCAGGGACGAAGTCCGAGGAGGAGGAGGAGGAGATGACTGATCTGAATGCATTTGATCTCATCTCGTTCTCCACCGGTTTGGACCTGTCTGGTTTGTTTGATGATCCGTACAACAAAACAGAGGAAACCGAGCGGTTCGTGTTGGCAGCATCACCGGAGAAGCTAATGGAGAGAGTGGAGGAGATCGCCAAGGTGGAGGAACTCGTCGTGAGGAGGAAGAAGGAATGTGGAGTGGAGCTGGAGGGGCTTAATGGTAATTTCGGGGTTACTGTTGTTGTTTACCGGTTAATGGGAAGCCTGGTGTTACTGGAGGCCCAAGGAAGGGGCAGAGACGGTATCGACTTCTGGAACAACAAGCTTAAGCCTCGGCTCTGTGCTGTTATAGGTCAAGAAACAGATTCGCAGGTTGCCGGTGACTAACATCTCTTCCATTTCTTTTCTCTTCACCTCCCAGAAATTTAAATTTATAGTGAAAAAAATTATGGAGATAAAATAATAAGTTCAAGATGGTGGTACAACCATGAACATAACCCTTGGTGGGTATTTGTGAAACATGGGGGAGTGAAAATCATCCGTAACTTAGTGAGTGATTAATGGATATTAAGGGTGATCATGTATTGTAGGCACGTCCAAGTGGTTTCATTTTGTATATTGTAGCTATATATGTGTTTTGAAATAGTAAGTGTGATTTACCGAACATTGCAATGATGTGGGTGAGGACTGAGGAGTGATTACTCCTTGTAAACCCACCGAGTCTAGTGATAAATTTCAATATGTTTTTACTACGACTGCTATGTACATATTGAGTTTCCAGAATTCGGAAACAATGACAGCAATTAAAGTCCTTTCTAGCTTCTGAAATTTGTCCTTTTTAATCTGTTGGTGCTGAGAAACTACTGGAGTTGGAGGCAGTGATGGATTGCCTTTGTTGGCTTCAACCCTTGCTCTGTTTCAAGAGTGTGACAAATAAATTGAGCTTTGAGAGGAGAGTTATGGAGTTTGAACAAACCAGTTATGAGCAAACTTTTCGTAGATAAAATATCGAGTAGTTCAGTTTACACTGCATTAGACTTATTAGTAAACAATGAATAAGAGAGAACAAAAATGTCTTGTCCTATTCTCAGGTGTGAATAGACAATGAATAAAAGAGAATAATAATGAGCAGATCCTGAGATACAACTACAGAAGAGGCTAGGTTATGGTCATTGCTGAAGACAGTGTTCCTTCCTGATCTTACTGGTTGTGTAACTTCCTGAGCTTCCCAAAAAGAATACAGGCTGCAGCTATTGCTTTTCGATATTTTACCGAAAGGGCCTTCCTGATCTTACTGGTGGTGTAACTTTAAGGCTTCAGAGATATCATATATCTTCCTTAAGAGAAGGAGAACAAAATTCACTAGGAAGGGCTAGTCCCTTAGATGAATTCAGATTTGAATATTTATTTGAGGAGGTTCTCATATTTGGCACTGAAGGATACCGCAAACATAATTACTTTTAATAGAAGTATACTTGTGTCTATTTTTTTTTTTTTGTATATAAAAAAAGAGTGAAATCCACGCAGTAGAGCACAGACTCTCTTCACTCCATTTTTTTGTCCCCATTTACTGGCTTTGTTGGCTTCAACAATTGTATTTTACAAGTGGCAAATAAAGTTATGATGCAGGCCAACTAACAATCCGCTGGCCTAATGAGTAACGAGCAATGGTCAGTTCGTCACTCACCACAAGCAAACCAGTTTGGTGTGGGTATAGATTCTTTAGAATACGTGATAAAATTGAATTATAATATGAGGCTGTCAGTAGAGGGTCAATTAACTGCTATTCTTTCGGACCTTTCTTAGTGACGAAGCAGTTTCCTACGTGTTAAAAGAATAAATGAAAAATAGGAATTAGCATATTTTGAAATGGTCTATTAAGAAAAGGTTATGAATTCTGGTGAGCTCAATGACTAAACTCACCTGAATTTTATGTTATAAAAAAAGTTATGAATTTTGCAACCAGCTAATTGCAAGAATGAACTTGTAATTATAGGGATATTTTTAATACTCGTGCAATTTAAATATACAGGGAAAATATTATTAATATGATGACCCAAATGTTAATTATTTTTTTAAATTTGCTCAAATACAAAACAATCAACTCAGAATATTAAATTGCAGTGGTAACTGGAAAGCGTGCAGGATTCAATGAATTCAATCAATTTAATTTGGACCCGGAGCATCTTTTTGTCTAACTATTATGCCCTTTAATTAATTTAATTGGCAGTAGTTAATGTTTGCAAGCCTTACCCGTACAATCTGATGCTCCTCGGTCCTTTCTTTGCGATAATGTTCTTGTTTTATTTGTGTGGCGACAGATAATTTTTGTTAAACCAATATTTTTTTTACAAGTTATGTCTTGTTTCAAAACTTCGAGTTTTCAAAGATTGATCTTCACTGCCAAGATAGTAAGACACTCCTTGTCCTAGTCTAAAAAAAATCAAGAAGAATAATCCCATTCATCATATAAATTTTGCGCAACATATATAGGCGAATCCTCATATACTACGACTATCTATCCAACTTTTTGTGCGTACGTACAATTTCTGTCTAATTTCCTTGTAATCTGTCGGCAGTCTTGTGCAATGTTTGTTTGAGTTCCAGTGGTTGATGTCAGTTTTGTTAAATTATACTGCAAGTAACATCATTTTTTCAATAGAGTGATGATATTATATTTATTAATAAATTTTGTTTATAGTTTTTAAACTACAATAACAAAAAAATGGGTGAAGTCATATCAATGAAATGCCAAAAAAAAAAAAAATTAAATGTCATTTTCAAATTAAAAATTATTCCGACACATTTTTTGTGGGACCTTGCTGACAAAATCATTTAGTGTGTGTTTAGCAACATCCCAAACCATGTTTTTAAATTATGATTTGCGTAACCCGAGATAAAACTTTTCTCACACACTTATCTCGTAAGTGGTAAAAGCTATTTAAAAAAACTAATCTAAACACACACTTAGTCTTAACTTTAATAATACAATAAAAGAAAAGGACAACAGTCTTTTTTTTTATTGTTCATTTATTCAAAAGCAATTGGAGCCTACGAATTAGGAATGACGATGACGGTGGCCTTTCTACATTTTGGGACCCATTAAAGCGGATAATGGTACTCTTTTCGATCTTAATTATAAGATAAAATTGATTTTTTGGAGAAATTAAGGAAGTCAATTAAATTACTTTAGAGTATTTTTATTTTTATTTTTTTTTCAAACTAATTAATCTGACTAATAAACTAATATATAATCTAAGGATACTAAAAATATAAACACTCTAAAGTAATTTAATTGGCTTCCTTAATTTGTCAAAAAAAGTCAACTTTATCTTATAATTAGGATCGGAGGGAGTATATTAAATTAAAATAATATCACTGATGATTATGGTCATTATGATCAGGAGCCGGTTTGTATTAGGGGTGAGGGTGATTGAAGTGATTTTTTTTAAAATGTGATTTTTGTAAACTTAAAATAGGATAAAAGTTATATTATAAATATGATTTGTGTTTGGATTGATACTAATAGAAATTATTTTTTTTTCAGATTTAAACTTGTTTGGATTATTATTTAACAAGTAAGTTGAGATAAAAAATGACTAAAAAAGGCATGATCTTGAACATATATGTTATATTTATATATTATGATAATTGGAGACAAATTAAAATTACAATTTGATAAAATGAAAAGTTAAATTATTATTGAAAAAAAAAGTAAAAAAAACTAAAGCACTCGATTAAATATATTTAAAGGATTTTGAACCCAAAAAATATATTTAAAGGATAAAATTGCAAAAACATAGTGACAGCTCGAAGAATTTCCTCCACCAGTCGCCTCCTTCACCGTGAAGTCGCTACCACGCAAGAGAGAAGTTGGATTTGTGGGCTTCTTCCATAAGCCACTTTCGGCGCAGAAGCACAGTGGGTGAAAACGCGAACCCAAACATGTGACTTCAGCCCCATTGTGCTTTTAGGCCGATCACCGTGCGGTTTTGGGCTTCAGCCGCTTTCTCAAACACTCCCTAGGAAAAAAGTGGAGACTGCTGTTTTGGGGGAAGCGTGGAAAATATTTGGGAACCACTGTGTTTGATAACACATACAATGTACATTCTGGTTCGCCCATGAATCCAAAAAACTTCATTGAAATGGCCCCAAAAAGAAAAGGAACAACACCTAATCTGAAAAAGAACTTTAAAAAAATGAAAAGATAAAAAGATGATTCAATCTAAATATTCCTGCAAGATGTGGGACCCAGTTCCCATCATTTTCTTTAAAAAGAAAAGAATAGTCTTTTTTTTTTTTATTGGGATATCGATCTTAATAATCTAAATTTAATATATAATTAAAATATTTTATAATATTTTAATTCAACAACCCCAGTAAAATAAATAACCATAAAGAGGATGGTAGCCAATTGCGTAAGATGTGATGTTCCCAAATGGGTGTTCAAGATTAATGCCAAATGTCACAAATGCTCTCCAATATATATAGGGTATGTTTGTTTTGATAATTAGATAAGTAACTTATTTTTACTTAAACTTATGGGATCTTAAGATTGGAAAAAAGTTAGATTGGGTAAAATGATGAGTGTTTGGATTAGCGATTGGATAAGTAACTTAAAGTAACTTATGTAAAAGTTAGGATGTTTGGTTTGACTTTTGCATAAGTAACTTTTGTATTAATTAAGAGAAAAAAATTGAAAAAATTATGAAAAAATGAAGGAATAATTGTGAAAAAAGTCATCATTGGCAACTTAATTGTCAATGAAACCTAGGAAGATATCTACACACGGAGGGATTTTTTCACAATTTTCTCAAAAATTAACTTTGAAAATTTGGTAATGGTACAATTGTAATAAAATTATATCAAACTCTAATTTAAATTGGTACACTCCAAAAGTCTTTTCTACTGTGCACCTCAAGCTTAAATCTTATAAATTATATCAAACTCTAATTTAAATATTAAATCATAACTTATATTTTTACATAACTCAAAATCTAACAAAATAAATCTATTAAAATCTCAATAATACCTCCAATAATCCAAATAAATTATTTAAACTAAATTTAATGGGTAAAAACACTATATAGAAAGTAATTTATGACATGTTTATAAAAAAAAATGATTATAAAATCATAAAATAACTAAATAATAAATCTAAACTGATTAAAATTAATTATTAATTATTCTCTACATTTCTACAGTCATATATTAACAAAACTCAAAACTTGCTTAAACTCTTATCCCAAAGTATTCTCTAATTAGCAGAAGATTACTATCTAAAGAAAGAGAAAATTATTTAGAACATTTTTTTATAAAAAAATTTTTGTGATTAGAAGTGATTTTGAATACCTCATTGATCCCCAAAAATATAAAAATACTCCTATCAATATTTTGTTATACACATATAGGCACATAAGTTCCAATAAACTTTATTTTGAGGTTTATGAGTTTTTCAAACTTATGACTTTTTTCACCTTAAATCCAATTACTGAAATAAACACTCACTTTTGATAAAAATACTGTTCAAATCTAATTGAGCACTGTTGAAGTCTGATTATCACCTCAAAACGCCGAGACAAACACGCTGATATTTTTTTAAAAAGCACCAAGCTGCTCAGCATTCTCTCTCCCCTCTCTCTTCACCGGGTTTCTGCGATACTGATGGTATTACCCCTTCTCGCCGCCGCCGACCGAACAACGCCGGAGTGATTCAGGGTCAAGACAAAAACAAGGCGTGGCTATTGGCGGAGTCTACAAATACCGACCCCCAATCTGTTCACTCATCCTTCTGATTCAAACTATGTTCTCAAGTCGAGCTGAAATCTCTGGTAGGAGGTCGAAGGTGAATAGCAAAAATAAAGTGGATTTTGTAGATAAGAGTTATTTCTTCTTCCAACCATGAGGAGCAGGAAGAAAGCTTCCTCCCCCTCTAAACTCTCCTTTATCACTGAGTTCGCCATTTTCACCTACAAATCCAGACGGAATTTTTCACAAAACATGAGATATATGGAAGAAACTGAGAAAAACCCCTACTAATACGCAAAAGAGAGGAATTTAGGAAAAAGCCACAAGTGCAGAGGAACCCACTCTTGTGCAATTTCCTTTTTCAGCAAATTTGGTCGTGGTCATTTCTGAGGACGCGATAGACGAAGTTGAAGATGAAAAATGAATAGTGGATAAAATATAAAAGTTCTTGAACTGTAAGAGGTGAATTTTGAATTGAGATTTGGGAAAATCTTATCAAACTTGTTAAAATTTTATTTGAACTTATGAAATCTCTATTAAAAATAAAAATTAATATCTTGCCATTTGTTGTAAGTGATGATTTTTGAATTGGAAGGTATAAAAATCTTATTAAAATTTGTTAAAATCTTATATGATATTGTGAAATCCTTTTCAAAACTGAGAATTAATAACTTATTATTATAACGAATGGTGAATTTTGAATTGGCATTTATGAAAATCTCATCAAAATTTGTTAAAATCTTTTCTAAATTTGTGAAACCTTTATTAAAAGTGGGAATCACTATCTAACCATTGTAGCGGGTGATGATTTTTGAGTTGGAATTTGTGAAAATCCTATTAAAACTTGTTAAAATCTTATTTTAACTTATGAACCCCTTATAAGAAGTGTGAATTAATACCTTACCATTATATTAAGAAATTAGCAACAAATCTAAATTATCAATTTTTTCACAAGTTTTATCAAGAGATTCACAACATTTGATTAAGTTTTAACAACTTTTATTTATCAAGTTATTATAAGATTTTAACAAATTCATGTATGAATTCCTTAACAAAATTTGATATGTTTTTAACAAATTTATATTTGAATTTCGCAACCTCACATTTAAAACTGAATACTGGCGACAATGATAAGTCAAGTATGTATTAATCCTACCCTTGATAAGGATTTAACAAGTCATAATATGGATTTAACAAGTTTACATATAAATTTTAGGGTTGGAGTCTTATATGAGGCTTTACAACATCAGACCCGTTAATTCCATTCTCTAAAGAAAGCGACTCAACTTTCTGATGAGATTTGCTTTCCAACATCTTAAGGGATTCCATGGAAAAATGTAAGATCTATTGCGGATGAAGTTGTGGGGGAACAAAGCAGGCAATGGGCTCTCTTGCCATCAACCCCTTTCTTTGCTCTTGGGTCTTCGAATTGCACCTTTGTTTTTTCAAACTCTAATCTTTTCCAAGAAAATTCTACACCAAAAAATCAAAACCATCATGGGTAATTAAAAACTCCAAGTTGGGTTCGCCAACATGACAACCGGCATTTTCCTGCACCAAAACCGTCGGAGTTCATCCTCTCTCACTCCACCACTACAAGTCGATGCTCAAACACAGGGGAGAAGGGGTTGGGACTTTCGAACTTGAAGAAAAGAAGAGGGAGAACAGGAATCAGACGAGGCACACACTAGATCTTCAAACCACTGTCAGAGGACACAAGCCGCTGTCGTTGAAGGCATGACGGTTGGGGGCGGCAGAAGACTAAAGAGTGAGCGCAAATCCTCATGAGAGCATCGATCTACAAGCCGCCGACAAAGTTTGTGACATCCTCAAAGGAGGATACACTGGTGATTGTGACCTGGACACTGAGGCAGCGACAATTCAGCATGTCAATGTGATCGATGCCCAAGTAGGTGGCAACTATGAGGCCGAGGGAGGGGAGAGAACTGAGGAGATTGGAGGGGGCGCATGGCATATTGCTGTAGGTGATGGCACAAACGGAAGAGGAATGGATGTTAAGGAGGGTGAGGAATTGGGGAATGAGTGAAGGCAAAGACGCTGGGGAAGTTAAGGGTGAGAGTGTTGGGTTGGGAGGGCATTTGTGTCATTTTGTTTTGATTTCTAAGAGAACAAGTCAGGTACTAATATATTTCTGGTATTATAAATATTCAAACACCTTTTTATCTTTTTATATTTTTAAAGTTTTTTATTTACCTCCCCCCAAATAACCTTATTGATAAAAGAAGAGATTAAAAAAAGGATAATAGTTTTTATTTCAGATACTAGTGTTTTATAATTATATGTAATCTATTCAATTTCAATAGGTACGGAAATATTTTTTCAATGACCTTATTAAAATAAATGGATTACAAAATTTTCTTGATGAACTTTGATATAATTGTAGTAACTTTTGTTTTGTTTTTCTTATTCTAATCCGACTTCTCAAATGATTAATAAGTTGTTAGTTGAAGTAGTAAGAGATCTCATCTTCATAATAAAGAGAATACAAGTTTAAATTCTGAGAGATATATTTGTTGAAAGAGGTGAGAACTCTTTACCCTCTAAGCCTTGAAAAAGAAACCCTTAATTTAATTTAAAAACAAAAAAACAAAGAGACTCCTCAAAGACAAAGACCTAATAAAAAATTGTCAAAATTGTTATTCAGCAGTGTAGGTGGTCCAACATTTATCGGCCCAGTCCAACTTCAAAGAGCCCAAAATCATGATTTCGGCCCATTAATAGTACCCTAAATGAAAACCAAGAAATGTTTGTCTGATTTCCAGACTGGACCCACCTTCGAAGGCCTTGTATCATATGACCATGGTCGCCTCACCTCCCTAACCAGAGAACTCCTTCTTCGAGTGTCCTCAAGGTTTTTCTTGTTTTGCTTGCTTGTTTGTTTTCCGGTTTATTTTCTGAATTCAATCTTCGCGCTACCCGCTGCATATATAACTAGGTGAGCGATCTTCTTCTCTTCTTCTACGGAGTTCTTCCCGACAGACGCAATCGTATATGCTTTACTTTCATGAGCTGTAGTGTTTTCACCTTCGTAATGTTTTGATTGAAATGTTGTAAAGATTGGGAATTTGGGATAGTGTAGAATGCCGACGGAGTCAGGCTCAAAACTTAAGCTGAGCAAGAAGCACAAACTTGCATTGGGAACTACTAAGAAAACTACGAGGAGTGGGAATGCTGAAATTTCCTCTGATAAAGGCAGGTCTCACTCGAGAGAGAATGGATCAAAGGGTGATTCTAGAAGAAAGGGTAGAACTAGAGAAGCTCAATCAAGTGAAGATGGGCGTGATGGGAAGTTAGAGCAGAGACCATTGAGTTTTAATGCAAGAAAGAAGAGAGTATTTGCAAAGGAGGAAACAGGACAAAATGCGGAGTCATACAATGTTACAGAAGCATCCAGGAAGAAGGCTTTGTTAAAGAAAGGAGAGAAGAAGGTGAAAGAGGAATACTTCTCTGAAGCGAAAAATACGTCTCCCAGAGGGAGGGTCAAGAAGGAACATGTTAAAGTACCACAATTTCATGGGAGAGCCAATGCGAAGGAGGCAGGTAAAAAGGGATATGTTACGACAGATGGCAATGGAACTAGCTTCTCGAAAAAGCATACAGAACAGAAATCTGACTTTAGCAAGGATAAAAGCCCAAATGTTGTGCGTCCTTCTAGTTCCACCAAGAAAAAACCTCGAGCCAAAGCTAAGTTGGGTGATGATGTAGAAATGACAAATGAGCTGCCAAAGATGAGAAAAAGGGTAATCAAGATTGACCCTTATGACATCTCGAACAAGCGACTAGATGATGGCATTGTCATTAGTGGTTGGTAACCCATCTTCTTTTCTTTATAATCCCATCTTTTGTGTAGCCTCAGAAGTCTACTTTTTTTTTTTCTGCTAATATTTTTTAACTCTTACTTTAATAACTCTATTATGTAGTCTAAGATCACCATAGTGCAGATTTAGAGTGTTTTTCAAATGAATATATATTGTTGTTAATGGTCCTTAAATTATGTTTTTTTTTTCCTCTGAGAAAATTTCACAATGACAAGAGATAGTCGCTTGATTCTGATATATAAGATGTGTAAGTGTTAACATCAAACTGAGAGCTGTACTGAATAAGCATTAGGTCATGTTTGGAAAACATGTTTGTCAAAATCGAAACCATGGTTTTGGTTGCTTATGCCAAAAGAACAATGGTCAAGTCTGAGATTTCTTGTTTAAAATTTACTATTTGCAGGGTTCTAACTCAATTTATAATTAAAAGGAGGATGCACATGGAGGAGCTATAGATTTAAGAAATAGCAACAATTTGGACTATAGACTTGTTCTTAATCAACCAGTAATATATTCTGTTTAACTTTGAAATACTGTTTTTTATTCTATTCTGTTCTATTCTACTATTTTTATTTTCATGTTTGTGTGGCTCAAGGTTCAGAGTGTTTTAAGGATTTTTTTCCCTTTTAACAGTCGAAGTTGATTTGGTCACTTTTCCTCTTCCTAACCAAACAAATGCCCTTCTTTATATGGTGTCTTGCTTCAATTTCAGGAATTACAAAAGAACAGAAGAAGGAGCCTGAGGAAAATCATGCGATGTCCAAGAATGCACAATTTCGTGCAATAAAACCTAACCCTTCGATACTTTCGTTTGTGGAAAATAATGTAATTTCAATAATAAGAGGCTTTTTGATAGTTGGGCTGATTACATTATTATTTATTTTATTGTTCTAATTTCCTGTGCTATGGTTATTACTTACAGCTGTTGGGGCGGAGACGCATGATAGAGATAAAGAGAGCAGGCTACAATATTGATCTTTCTGCACCCTTAGATAATGTACCCTTCTCAGCCAGCTCAGAAAGAGAGAGAATAGAAGACAGCGTATGTGTCTGACTAATGCATTCCACAAATAATCCAGTTTCTAATAGGCCTATCTGGAACTCTAATAATCACTTCTTGAACAAGCAAATCATTTTGGTATGTGTTCCTTCACTCATTTTCTTACATTGACATTCTGTGATTGAGACAGATATTTAGGAATAAATTGGAATTTTTTGCTGCTGCAAAGATCTCATCATCATTTCCACCTCCAAATCTTCCTGAAATTGCATTCGCTGGTAATATTGTAAACCACATTTAATTCGCCTCTAGTAATTATTTCCTGTGTTCTTGATTCACTTCATTGCACTTGGCCTTGATGCATCATTTTGTTCAGGATTGGGCATCTTACATTTTGATTTCTTTAGATTCTCAATAGCTGTTAATTTATCGGTTAATGTTGATAATTCTGCCTATAGGTGTTAAATTCTCAATAGCTGTTAATTCTCAGTATCATTTTTCTAGTAATTTGGTTGTATGCTGTAGCACACTAATCTTGATCAAACACTGAAAGTCTGAGGGCTATCTTAGCAACCATGAGAAAGAAGACTGTTTTATATTTTCTAATGTACCTGCAAAGAGAAATGAGTGAAATGATATCTACCTGATTCTGATCGTCAGGAAGGTCAAATGTTGGGAAGTCCTCTCTTCTTAATGCACTCACTAGACAATGGGGGGTTGTGAGAACATCAGACAAGCCTGGCCTTACTCAGGTATCCTAGATTATTTGAAGTTGGTAGATTCGGAAACTTTAAAGATGAACTGTTTTTTTTTTTTTTTTTTACTTTTTAAGATGCAATTCCTTTTGTAACTGATAAATTCTCTCTAGACCATTAATTTCTTTAAGCTAGGGACGAAGCTTTGCTTAGTGGATTTGCCAGGATATGGATTTGCATATGCTAAAGAAGAAGTGAAAGAAGCATGGGAAGAGCTTGTAAGTGTGCAACTTGAATTCAATCTATTAGTGTTCTAAATGTTTCCCAAAATTTGGTTTAGCCAGCCATCATTATACTTGATAGTGCCAGTATTCTGCTGCTTCAAGCCTTTCTGTATTGAATTAATCATTGCATGTCATAGAACTTATCCTTTCGTGAGGAAGATCCAGCATTGTAAGCAGCACATTCATTACTTCTTGAGCTTCTAGGAGAAGAAAGGAGACGAATAGAATAAGGAAAAGGGGCTCACCTATACTTAGTTTAAGGCGGTTTATTTCAAAATAAACATGTTATTTAGTTTTCCGTCCAAAACTCATTCTAGTTTAAGGCTGTTTATTTCAAAATAGACATGTTATTTAGTTTTTCATCCAAAGCTCATTCTTCTGGTGGCATGCTGTTTCATGTTCCATACTTGTAAATACGATGATATTTGAGTATTGAGATCATGTTTTATACCATGCTAAGGATCCTTTCTTGCTTCTTTATTTTGCAATTCGCTACTCTCCAGTGTCTTTACTTTGCGGTGTGGTATATAATCATATTTATGTTTGTGCCGTTGGAATTTTCCTATGTTTTGTTGTTCGCATGTGTATGGAGTTTATTTAATTGATTTGTCATGGTAAAACCTGACCAACCATTTCCCTTGGAAAACTTCTAAATGGTAGGTGAAGGAGTATGTTTCCACGAGAGTTGGCCTCAAACGAGTATGCCTGTTAATTGATACAAAATGGGGTATGAAGCCAAGGGATCATGAACTTATTGACTTAATGGAAAGGTACATGGTTGGTCTTGTACACTTGCATTCTCTTGTTCTGCAGTATGTGAACTTAAAAAAACTTGAGGCAGTATTGCAAATACTTCATAATAATGCATGTGATCAATTTGCAGATCACAAACAAAATACCAGATTGTACTAACTAAAACCGATATGGTATTCCCAATTGATGTGGCACGCCGAGCCATGCAAATTGAAGAGGTGAATTTTCGCCATCCAAATTGATCTTTACCTGAAAATTGATTATCTTTTGTGGAGACTAACACACTTCTGCAAACTATTTTACCTTCACAGAGCCTCAAGGAGAACAAGTCTGTTGTTCAGCCTACGGTAAACTACTTCTTGCGGCAGATTTGTTCAAAACTTCATTCTTACCGCATTATTCTTGCGAGCAAGCTATACAATTTGCATTTTGCATATTGCAGGTGATGGTAAGTTCAAAATCTGGGGCCGGCATTCGAACTTTAAGAACGGTTCTCTCAAAGATAGCACGAGTTGTCAAACTCTAAGGCAAGGTGCTGTCCTCTACCTCAACCTTGATTTCTCATAATGAATTTGACAAATAAAATATTTAGGGCTGGTAGTCTTTCACTCCTGCCTTATTTTCACTCAATTGCATTCAGTTTAGCTTTCATATTAATTTGCAGAAAATGGCCTCTTGCTGATCGGGATGCTTTTGATCTGAAACATCAGTTAGACCTCTCAGATAGAGAATTCGTTTTTTCAAGCTGTAAACTTCCATTTGTGCTTGTGGCCAGGTCATGGTGATGCATTGGTCTAGATTGTTATGATGGAATATATACCGGACCAAATTATTGTTTTCCCCCTAATTTTAATTGTCAAATTTATATATATAACCTATTGGAAACTGGTCAAAACTAGCGTTCACAAAGCTTCATGTAAATAATGAGTGCAACCTTGGGCTCCAGGCAACACGCTGGCCGAAGATCTAGGTATCATTATAAGTATTAGGGTTAATATAACTTTTGGTCTTTGAAGTTTGATCCAATTTTGGTTTTGGTCCCTCAAGTTTGAAATCGGTGGTTTTAGTTCTTGAAGTTTCACCCAATTTTGGTTTTGGTCCCTCAAGTTTGAAATCGGTGGTTTTAGTCCCTGAAGTTTCACCCGATTTTGATTTTAGTCCCTCAAGTTTAAAAAGGACTTGACGACCCGTTTTTGAAACCCGACCCGACCCGGAAAAAAACAAGTCCTTTTCAAACTTGAGGGACCAAAACCAAAATCGGGTGAAACTTCAAGGATCAAAACCACCAATTTCAAACTTCATGGACCAAAACCAAAATTGGGTGAAACGTCAGGGACCAAAACCACCGATTTCAAACTTAAGGGACTAAAACCAAAATTGGATCAAACTTCAGAGACCAAAAATTATATTAACCCTAAGTATTATTTTGCTGCTGTTTGGTAGGCCATAGATCTACCTTGTCTTAACTACTGTTATTACTTTATTTTTAGAGTCTAACTTGGGTTAAGTGCTAATTGAAAAAACCTCTTCACTACTATATTGCATAAACCTGTTGTATTTTTTTCGTTTTGTTGTTTTTTTGTTTCTGCTTGCACAATCTGAAGTTGGTTCTAGTACAACAGAAAAAAGGCAAGCAATTAAGGTGATTTAAACTTCAAAATTCTATCACAAGACTGCTTTACTCTTAATACAATTATAAAACTAGATCACTAATTTTATATCCTATCCGAGTATTCATGAATTCTTTCTCAATGTTCGCTTCATAGCTAGCCACCCATAATCGTGAGTTAGATGCCTCCCTCCTCATTGTTTTTGTCGCCACAATTTCTTTGTTTGGGGAAAGATTGAGCTTTTTGTGCCCAAAGAAAGTAAATCAATGACATCCCGAGCAAAGCCACGATATTTGAACCCAAAAATCAAATCAAATGCCAGAGATAGGAAAATAAAGTTTCACACAAATTACACGTGAAAACCCGACTTGTGAAAATTTACAATTAATAAGTAAATTAGTAATCACAACTCTTTCTAGTGTTTATTATAAGGCAACAACAAATAAATATCCTTGATTTTTTTTAATAAGGGCACTGGGAGAGAGTAATAATGAATATGATATTTGAATTTAATGTAGTTAGTAAGGGTAATATTGATGTCGGTCAAAAAAAAGGTAATGGTAATATTGAAAATCACATGAATTTTAAAACAATTTTAATATTTTTAACTGTTTTTAACGAGTAAGGTGGGAGGCAAAGCATGCCTTCACCAAATGTCCCTGGCATCAAGGGAACCCGTTTCAATGCCTATTCTTTGGATAGGCACCGAAAGCTCGTCCCATATAAATCGACCAGATCTTTAGATTTAATTTTTTTAAATTGGTTATTTTTTAATAAAAAATTATTTTTTTGTGAAAATGTCAGTTAAGATATTATCTTTATTTTAGATTCTGTATCTATTAAAACAATTTTTTTTTTCAAAAAAAGATCTAAACCATCCAAATCCCATCTAAACGGTCCAGAAGGGAGGAGCTCCCTCTGCTCATCCTTTGGACAAGTAAGAAAGCTCTATCGAAGAATATAAAATGAATAAATAATACAGTGAAAAGAAATAAATGGGTTTTAGGCATGCTCAAAAGACCCACCCTAATTCCTGCTAAAACAATAATTTTATCTTAACACAAAATGCTAAAAGGTCGTTTTATGGTTCAAGTTTCAAAGAGTTTTAGTATAGATTAAATTTCATGTCAAAACTTTAAACTTCCCATCGATTGAAACCAAAAAAATGCTACTTATCCTTTTGTTTTTCCTGAAAAAAAAAAAACCATCTGAGATAATATACCTGTAAGGCAAAATTAGCCGGCAACTATACCGGAAACGCGAGACCGGTATCTTCTCAAAAGTCAAAAATGACGCTCTCATATAAGTGAGAGTCTGAAGCCGCAACGGTCAAATTTTCATCTGGGAGCGGCGAGATGCGGAAGCGAAAGGGAAGATCAGAGGCCTCTAAACCTCTCAACCCTCACTCACAAGAAGCAGCGATCGAAGAACAAGACACAGTTTCTGATGAGACCAAAGGCTTCTTCGCTTGTTACCTCTTGGCCTCTCTCAACCCTCGCTTCAAAGGCCATACCTACATCGGGTTCGGTCCCACGTTCCTGTTGAACTTAACTTCTCATCTCTACTCTTCTTGATTCTGTTCCACTCTCCAAGATCAGATGTTTCTGATCTTCTCTGATTCATACGTGTTCCTAATCGTTGAAAAGTTTTCATATTTTTATCAATAGAAATGTTGGGTATTGACGTTGTTCTTTGGTCTTTGCTGCAACTTCTTTATTTCAATTTTGGTTAATGATGGGTTTTTAGATCTGACCGTGCGCATCTACTTGCAATTACAGATTTACAGTGAATCCACGACGTCGGATTAGGCAACACAATGGCGAAATTGGGTGCGGAGCTTGGAGAACAAAGAGGAAAAGGCCTTGGGAGATGGTTTTGTGTATATATGGTTTCCCAACTAATGTGTCTGCGCTGCAGGTCCATACTTTGTTCTTCTATTGATTCTTTTGTCAAATCCCTTATAAATCACACACATGCTTGGGTCCATCTTATCTTTGGTCTGACAATATGATTTTTCTTTTTTAATTTTGCCCCATTTGATCATTTGGCTTAATTTGCTCCTAAATTCTTAAAACTTAGCAACAAGTTATCTTCTATTTTCAGAGTGCCGTCAGTCTTTAACGCTTTGATAACTTTCTTTCGATTGAGCTTTTTATCACTTACTCGAACATGTGTTTTTTTTTTTTTTTTTTTTTTTTTTTTTTTTTTTTTTTTGCAATTTACTTGAAATTTATGGATATTGGGCCCATATTCTAAAATTATTGACCCCTCTACCTTCAATTTTTGGTCTTACGCCGTTCTGTATATATGTGCATCTGATCTGACAGAGGCATAATATGATTATTGTCTTTGCTTGGCTCAGAAGAGCCTGGCATGATATATGATCATGAGAATTATGCTACCCAGAATGGCGATGTCCAAGTCAATGTTTTAAAGTTGTTATTTTGTGTGGGATTTTCAGTTTGAATGGGCTTGGCAACACCCTGTGGAATCATTGGCTGTAAGGAAGGCAGCTGCTACCTTTAAATCCCTTTCAGGAATTGCTAACAAGATTAAACTTGCCTACACAATGCTCACTCTCTCATCCTGGCAGAGGTGTGCCTTTTTTCTGAGTGTAGGAATGTTAATGCACTGTTTTTTGTCGCAGTAAAATTTTTGTGTGGATTCTAATTCATGATATGATTGGTCACAGCTTGAATATGACAGTAAACTTCTTCTCAACGAAGTACACAAAACATTCTGCTGGTTGTCCAAGTTTGCCAGAGCACATGAAGGTTCATATTCGCTCCATGGATGAACTTCCGTGTTATACAGAAAGAATTGAAGGTTTGTCTGAGAATGAAGATGTTGACACAGGTGAAGGTGGTGGCACCAGTGAAGAGGAATGCAGTGTTATTACAAGTAACATTGATTCCATTCCAGACACATTTAATGGTTCCCTCACTCACCTTTCATCACAAGATGGAGAATCTGAAGCAAGAGAGCCTTGTGATTCCATTCCAGATACATTTGATGGTTCTCTCACTCACCTTTCATCACAAGACGAAGAATCTGAAGCAAGAGAACCTTGTGATTCATTTGCTTCGTTAGAGAAATGGCAGCCATGTGGTCCTATCATATCAGAGGCGAAGGAATCATCACCAGTAATGTTATCCACAAGAGAAGAGATAATTGAAGTAACAGATTTTACAAATTCCATGAATGAGAATGGTGCTGAAATGAGTCAAGCAGATTGCATACAATCAGGGACAATATCAGCTGCTAAAAATAAGAGTAAAGAATTCAGTGAAGCTGAGATAATAGATTTGTGTACTCCATCTGCTTGCTGCAGCTTTTCAATTGGCAAGAAGAGAAGGGTTCCTCGTGCTGGTACTGATTTTATTGACTTAACGAAGTCCCCCAACTTCATTCAATTGTAAGGTCTTGGGCAATAAGAAAATCACAAGTGTGGTGAGAAATCTCCATGCGTTGAACGAAACGAGTTGTACAATTATTATTCTCTGATCATATTAGATCAGACCAAAAAAAAAACAAACAAACATAAGCAGCAAGCATTAGCTGCGTTGTAATATTTGTCTTTTCACAGTCTATGTGGAAAATTATGGAAGAATGTTCCTTTGCCTGTTGACGCTGTATTTCATATCAGCACACACTTTTTGTCACTTCTGTTTGGTTATGGTGCTTCAAAAATCCATATTATATATGACGATGATCCACTAGGTAGTTTAGCTTTACAATTAGGGGCAGAGGAGGGTGTTATTTGCATATAAAGCTTTAAATTTCAACGGAACATGGTTAATTGGGGCCAAAACTAAGCTGTGTCGCCATAATTTGCAGGGAAATGAACATGAATAAACACTTGTGAAGAGGACGCACCTAAGCCTCTCCTATTTTTTTATTTTTATTTTTTGCTCAAACTAAGCCTCTACTTTTGAATATGGAAAAATTAGCTTTGTAATTTTGTGAGACAGACGTCTTTCTGTTCTTGGATAACAATAAGATGAGTCCCGATATATGGTTATTTTTTTACCTTATAAAGTGGTGAAACCAATAAACCCATACTTTGATGACCCTCATAATAAACGAGAAAACCTATGGGTAACTATGTACTCTCCCCCATTCTTTTTATAAGACAACGATAAAAGTTCTTTGAATATTAATGAGTTTTTGTTTTTCATTGTTTCCCCTCATTAATTATATATATGTTGTATTAATTAAAATGTTGGTAGTACCTATATTTACTCTCTTTCTCTCTCTCACTTTTTCCCTATAAATAAAGGCATACTTGGAAAAAAAATGTTTATTTCATGCACATTTATAATTATTAACTAATTTTAGTTACTTTCTTAAACAATGTAATAAAATAAGATCAGAGGGAGTACATGATTCTCATCTGAAAAAATACATATAATCAGTTCATATGATGTTGAGTTTTATGGAGAAATATGCAGCAGCAGCCAGTAACTTCTCTATTTTGCATATATTTGGAAGCTACACATCTGACAATATTTTGCCGAAGACACAGCAGAGGTTCAAATGAAACTGGTTTTGTTAAAGGCGAGAGGTCCAAATCAAACTTCCATTTTCTTTCGCTCAAGGCATATCAATTTAAGTGTTAATTCAGAGCTTGTATGGGCGGCGCTATTCATGGTTTATGAATATTGAAACTTTCCATAGATTTTAAATTATATGTAAACGGATAAAGTATCATATATAAAGATGATTGTATTTTTTTTTTTTTTTTTTGAAAAAAAAAAGCACCCTGAATATAGAAGACGAGCTAAAATATAGGATCACGAACAATTGTACAATATGAATGTATTAATGCTGTGATTCTTGTGGCTGCGGGTCATGTATCTGCAGTTGTTGCTGTGATTGCTGTTCTTGGTCATCACTTTGCCAAACCCAGACAATATCCTGAAGAGCAGGCCTTATACCTTCTTTCAGTATTTTCTGAAATTCCAATGTATCTCCATCTGATTTTTTCACCTCCACCAGATGGAAATACGGAGCAACCTCAAATATTTCTGCATCGATGGACAAAATACCCTTTCTGCCTTCCCTGAGGCCCTGCAGCTTCAACAAACCTGCGGCTTTCTTCTTTATTTTCATCTTCAGACGCTTGGCAGTCTCTTCCAGCTTCGAGATGATAGCCGAGGCGGGTTGTCTTGAGGTAAATCTTGCTTCTCTCTTCTTAAAACTGTCTTCAAAGAATACAGAAAGATCCAATCCAGCAGAAAGGGATATGATATCAAATGCATTTATACTAGTTGGTACAACTGACTCCTGCTTTGCTTCTGCTTCGCCGCTTTGATTGGAAGGATTTTCGCCCGATGAAGAGACAGCCTTCTTTTCCACTACACGTTGTTTATGTTTGGAACTTGGTCCTTTCTTAAACCAAGAACACTCCCTAATCTTTTCCATGGAAATCCTAGTATCAGGATCTGGATCTAACATCTTGCTTAAAAGTGTGTGAACTTCTGGTGAGAACCAGTTAGGATATTCAAATTCTGCTTTGTCAATCTTCCTATACATCTCAATCAAATTTGGATCAAGAAAAGGGAGATAACCTGCCAATAATACAAACAATACTACCCCACAAGACCAGACATCAGCTTTGGCACCATCATACCCTCTCCTTTTGATGACTTCAGGAGCAACATAGGCAGGAGTGCCACAAGTAGTATGCAGCAGGCCATCTTCCCGCTTGGATTCCGCCAGAGCACTTAACCCAAAATCAGAAACCTTCAAATTCCCATTTTCATCCAACAAAAGGTTCTCTGGTTTAATATCTCGGTGGTACACGCCTCTGCTGTGACAAAACTCAACTGCATTGATCAGCTGCCAGAAATATTTATGTGCAACCTCCTCTTTGAGCTTTCCCTTATTAGATATCTTGGTGAAGAGTTCACCACCTCTAGCATATTCAATAACAAAGTAAATCTTACTCCTGGTGGCCATAACCTCAAAAAGCTGTATAATATAGGGATGTCTAACCTTCCTCATGATGGATATTTCACGCTTGATGTGCTCAGCTTGCCCAGATTTCATAACCTTGTCTTTATCAATTAACTTAACAGCCACACTCTGATAGGTTGATGTGTTTCGTGCATAGTACACTTTTGCAAAGGTACCTTGGCCCAGCAATCTTCCTAATTCGTATCTTCCCATTAAGACACTTGATTTGTTCTCCATGCCAGGCCACACAGCAAGATGAGAGAACAATATAACTATAGAGTGTAGCTATATGCAGAAAGACAATTCAACCGTCCTCACTTAAATCATGTATTAACAAAACAGGCACACTTAAAAGAGTAGCGTGCCAGCCATGCATCAGGGGAAAGCACAAAAATGACGTCCAATTCAGTGGTGCACTTTTGTCCAGCATGAAGGAGAGAAGTACAAGCAACGATATAACCTTATTGATCACAGAGCCAGATAAGTTAAGGAGCTTCAGAAGTATAGTAGTTGAATTTCAGCAGAACGGTTCCCCTCGAAACTCTGAAAAGCAAAAGGAGAATAATACTGCGTTTAACAATTAATTGTTCAGGAAATACAGTATAAATTGAGAAATAGGAAAATGATGAGCGTAATTCAGCAGCTAATTTGCAAACGCACCAGGGAAATACGCATTTATTAATAACAATGAACTGGCTTAAATCACAGAAATGGTAATGTAATATGGTTTTGGATGTTATCTCTCGCAACACCACTTCTCAGAGAAAACAAGGGACAAAGAATCAGTTTAACAGAAGAGTAATCTTTTAATCACATTTAGGGTTCAAGATGGAAGGCCCTTGCTCGCCGCAGGACTGATCCACCGCCACAGCAGTAGCTCCGAGCGGCGATCCATCTCATGCTTGGAGCTTGGAAGATACAATTACGAACGTCGACTTTCCAAAAACCGAATCATTGATTTAACAAATTTATATACCATAAAAAAAAAACCCTAACAAATCCGTATAATCCGGAATATCAACAACTATATTCAGTATCACCCCAAAGTCACTTCAAATTTAACGTCGAGGTTTCAAAAGCACAAAATTGAGGATACACTGACTAGGCAGGTACTAAAATCAAGCATACACGCGAATTTAACCTAGAGAGAGAAAATGGACTAACCTTACCGAGCTAAGCACAAGCACACGTAGCTCCAGGTTGAAGACGCGCCACCCGAGAGAGAACCAGTGAAGATTCCACGAGACTCGGATGAAAATGGATGGAAAGAGGAATTTGATTTCTCTTGCTTAACAATTCGACAGTTGTCTCGTATATGGCCCTTTATATTATAAACGTATCATTCTAGATTTTCATTGATTCTAGATTTTCATTGATTTTAATTTCTCACGTGAATCTTATTTTTTGTCTTCAAATTATAATCAAATGCTTATAATTGCTGGAGTCAATCATGTTCCAGTTCAGGTCAACGAAAAACAGAAGTCATGTTCCCAGCATATATGGAAGATTGGAAAGACTTTTATTACTTTCCTACCTTAAGATTTCATGCCAGCGATTAATATATATACCAAATGTTCGAAGAAAAATTCTTATTTCAAATTATATGATTTTTTATGAGAAAAATTTAGACAAATTAGATTTATCTTTAAGAAGTATGAGTGACATTCTTAACATTTATTCTTATCACTTGAAATCTTTTTCGTTACCATGAAAGTTTGATATACATCAAGAAAAAATAAAAGATTAATGTATAAATTTGTTCCGAATATTTATGTTGGATAGTAATATTACTTTAAGAGTTTTTTTGGATTCAATATTATCTTTAAAGTTTCAAAACGTAATAATGTTATATAATTAAAAAATTAACATTGATCGTCAAGAAGTTAACAATGACCATTGACTTTAAAAGGTAATAGGTAGCATTCTCTATTTTAACACTTTCGAGGTAATACTAAACCTAAAAAAATTGTTGAGGCGTCCTTAACAAAAATTTTCAGAGCAAATTCACAACTTGACCTAAAAATAAAATAAAAATAATACTTATGCACGTGATTTAAAAAATTAAACAAATATATTTTTTAGTTAATAGACATAATATAGTAATACATAGACCATGATAGCTTTTAATCAAACAAGATTTGGATCAAGAAATGACAGTATTCAAAATATATCAATGAACTTTGAGTTCAGTTGTTTTCCCTAAAATGGAAAAAAAAATATTCTTTTCTCCTATAATCTTATATATGTGCACGAAAAATTTCATCTAATTAAACGAGTTTGTGTATGATACGTAGTGCGAAAAAAAGATAAAGTATTTGTTATTGATAATCTTGGAATTGGGTAATTACTATTAATTATATACTAACATGTGGTTTTGCTGGTTATGGCGGTTAGAATCTGAAGGATGGAATCAGATGGAAATAATAGGCTCTCTCAATCTTGGAAGGAATGTGAGTTAAAAAGACAAGCATTTATATAGAAGTATATTATAAACTAGTACACTAACCCTAGAATCTAATATAATCTAATTAAATCTAATTAAATATTAAATATAATAATATTTTGATTAGTTTTTGTCCGTACTTTTAAAATATATAGAATATATAAAATATCCAATATCGTCAAACTCATGAATTTAAATAAATTTGTGATAGTGACATAAAATCGTATCATAAATTCATAAAATTTTATTTTCATCAATAAATATGTACTGATAGTGTAATTAAATGATTAAAATATTAAAAAATGATAACAATTTGATTTAAATGTATTTTAAATCCAAATAATTAAAATTAAATTCATCAACATTCATAGCTTAGCATACTCAACAAAGATTGTTTTATAAAATTCATATATAAAGCTACTATGTATGGTCAAATAAAAAAAAACTAGCATGAGTTTAAGAATAAGTTAGTACAATTTTGTAAGCTAAAAATGTAAAAATAATAAACTCAATATGTGAACTTGCGAGTTCAACCGTGTTTACAACTATTACGAATTTCATAGTGACTCGATACGATTTTATAAAATAGAAACGTATAAATAATAAATTCAAAAAGTCAACTCATAAATTTAACAACAATATAAATATAAATATCAATATGAGATATAATATCTTATCAAAATATGAATATAAGATGTGATATCTCAATAATGGCATTGATGATGTTTATACAAACTGTTTGTCAATAAGGTCCCACATTAGCCCCAAGGTTTGAATTTATAATCAATCAGACTAACTTCTATTAGCTGGGCCAAAAAAAAAAAAAAAGCTCCAACTTCTATGAGCATATATTTTGTTCTTTTTAATTAGGAAAGTTTGAGGCTTCACACCTAACGTGGTAATGAAATAGTGTTAACGTATGAATGCACCGATACGGTAGTTGGAAAAAAATACCGACATAGTAAGTTTTTTGTTTTTTTGTCTTGGCCAAATAATGAAGCGAGTTATTAATGATTTGAATGTTAATTAAATATAGATAATTCAACACACGAGCTCTATGGCGTGTAAACGAGGTGTCCACGACCCTCTTGAGGATATTAACAAATGGGTGAAGGAGAAGGTAGGCCGGGTGGAGACGTGGAGGCCCAGAAAGGCATGAGGCACGAGGAGGATACAGAAGAGTTCACCTCATACTAAGACTAATCGTGATCTGCTCCACGTGCCTCTCCACTGTGGGAGGGTATTTCACATGGTCGAAGCGTTCGTTTGGCCCACTATGCACCCTCATTTTACGGAATTGGCTTCAGTCCGCTGCCTTCTTTGTCCGCTGCTCGTCCTTTTCTTTAAACTACACCGTTTTGGTGTAGTTTTAGGTGATGGGATTAAATTTTTTTTAAAAAAATAGTTTTTAGTATTTTGAAGTATTTTTTTTGGGAGTATCTAGTATCTTAAAATATTTTTCAGTAACATAAAGTATCCTAAAATAATTTTTAATACTGTTAACCCCTTAAACTATTTTTTCGGTTGTACCCAATGTGTTAGCAGACTGATTGCAATTTTATTCTTAATAAATTTTTTCAGCTACAAAAATAACTTTAAATTATTAGTTGCTACTGAAAAAATATTTTACAGTGGGTGGAAATCAATAAATCAGTATCCTAAGTTTTGGGTGCTTGTTACTACTAAGAAAAATACAATAATGGTATAATTGTAGTCAGTCTCCTAAAACACTAGGTATAACTAAAAAAATATTTTAAAGGGTTGAAAAAGCACCAAAAAATAATTTAAAGTTATTTTTGTAGCTGAAAAAATTTATTAAGAATAAAATTGCAATCAGTCTGCTAACACACTGGGTACAACCGAAAAAATAGTTTTAGGGGTTAACAATATTAAAAATTATTTTAGGATACTGTATGTTACTGAAAAAATATTTTAAGATATTAGATACTTCCAAAAAAATACTTCAAAATACCAAAAACTATTTTTTAAAAAAAATTCAGTTCCATCACCTAAAACTACACCAAAACGGTGTAGTTTTAAAGAAAAGGATGAGCAGCGGACTGAAGCCAATTCCTCATTTTACTACTCCCCCTTTTCTTTTACCACATAATATTATTTTTCATAAATATAAAAACAAGAAAATACAAAGCCCAATATAAGGGGTCTATCAAAATGAGGCCAAACAACTAACAGTCAAAAAACATAAACCCTAACTCTAGGAATACTGGTAAGGAAGCCGACGTCAAGTTCATTACCATGGTCGCCATCTTTTTCATCAGAGTCTATAGGGAGAAAACCGTCGTCGTCGTTGGAATCAATGCCAAAGTTAGGGTTGGCGGTTTGAAAAACCCATCCCAAATGACCTATCCCTCTTGTAGGCTAAAGACCAACCACTCATGGTTGAAGAAGGATCAATGGTGAAACCCATAGGTGCAGAAAAAGTCTGCAGACACCAACCAACAAAATAGCCTCATGAAATGAATAGAACTCACCAATCGCCACCCACCAAGTACCACCACTTGATGATGCACACACCTTTCATCAACGCCTTGGATTCGCCACTATTGAGCAAACCCAAAAAGGGTCCTCTGAGAGATAGAATATAAGGTCACAAAGAAACTTGTCAACAATACCCTTCCCTTAAAAAAGCAAATCCAAGTCACCAAATTGGGATCTAATCTTCCTATCTTCAATCTACCATTAAAGCAAGAGGTGTTGCAAACGATCTTCACGAATATACTTATTGCCGTAAAAGCAAAACACACTACCACAAAAAAAAAAACCAACAATAAAGAAAGGGAAACAAACGACGATCGTCCCCTCCACCAACAGAAACTATCAGGGAGGGAGACACCGTACCACAAGTTGGCCCAAAAGCAAGGGAAGAACTCTCACCGCTCAAGCAATTCTAGAGAGGGAGAGAGAAAGACTTGCCCAAGAGCGAGAGACACGCTATTATTCCCCTTTTAGCTTCTAGGATATTTGTTAGTACGAGTAGTATTTTGTATTTAACTTATAAATCCCACATTCATTAAACTTTTGAAATAAATTGTTTAATATGTTACATGGGCTAGAAAGTTCTTATACGATAGCAGTTGTCAGTATTAATGTATATCAACCATTACATCATTGGAAACAAATATCAACCATTGCATCATAATAATTAGAAAATTTCTCAAGAAAAAAGACAAATAAATACCATTTGAACTTGAAAAATCCCAAAAAAACCTATTGAAAAAGGCAAAGGACAAATAAGTATGCATTTTAGAATCTGGGTTTTGAACGTTTAGGCAAAAGACAAAGTTGGCCTTTCTATCATTCATTTTCATTTTTCATCCCTTTATCTCTTCTCTCTCCACTCCATTCTCTCTTCTTCACTATCTTCCGTTCACATACCACTTTTTCGGCGGCCAAAGTCAAACCATCATACCTTCCTCCTACTCCCATTTGATCACTCTCCTTCTTGCTATAGCAGCAATGACAATGGAGGTATGATGAGGCTTGATCCTTCCTCTTTGTGCCACAACTTCTCCTCTGTTCATAATCGCAGAAGAAAGGAAGAAGCAACAACTTAGGTTGTTCGCTGATCTCTTAATAGTCGAGATAAAGATCAAAGAAGAAGAAAGTCCCATTTCAATCAATGGCGCCCAGCTCTCTCTAAACTAGTCCTCTCTCTTTAAATGTTCTTTTCAGCTCGCATTCTTCTCTACTTCGATAGAGAAAGAGAAATAGAGGATAGAGACGGAACACCAAAGTTCCTTCCGTCCTCACTCCGGTTGTCAACACATGTTTTCATTTTGATATTCAGAGAGTAATAAATACAAAATTCCACATGCATACAGAAAAGAACTATTATACTGATAAAAATATTCATTTACAATACAGATATCGTTCATCGACGGAAAACAGAAAAATACAGCGAAAACTTAATATTTACAAATTTCTTCAAAATATCAAAACATAGACTAAATTATAACCACGTTCTTGACCTCGCCTCGAGACACGTGCCGCTCATTTTCCGGCGTCAACGTCTTTGCCCTTTGTCCCATTGGTACCTGCTGAGGTATTTGTTTAAAAATAGGGTGAGATTCCAAAAAATCCCCGTAGAGACATGATATCGTTCAGAGAGAATGTGAAAAGTAAATATGACATGTGCCAAGGTATGCACAAATTAATGAACAATATAAACACACCATCGTCATGTATATATGAGTAGGGCCTAGTCCTACCATCTACACCGGTTGAACTTCTGCCAATTCCCAATGTAAGTGCATACTGGCACTAACAGCCTCTCTCTAGGAAATTCATGTTAATTAATAAAGTACATTTACAAACAATGACATCCACACAATTATATGACTATGGCATAATGTATGAAAGATAATGTCCCTAGCTCAACTCTTTATAATCCTCTGTTTAACGGTGTCTCGTAACGCGTGTTGTTCCGACTTTCGACTCGGTCCTAAAATATTAAATGTACAAGAAATAGGTCATAATCTATCCAAGTATCATTTTAGACTCTTCCATAGTATTTCTTGTGGTTATATTAGTCTATGGTGAAATTTTACCAAAATGCCCTGAGACCCCGGCTCGGCCCCGCCGTACCCGACCTGGTGGCACATTTTCCTAAAATTTTGACTAAGGCTATTTTGACTTATTTTCGCCCAAGGAATCCATTTTAGGGCTTGAAATAACCAAATTCATTGTTAAATTATGAAAATACTCTTGACAGCCCCTATTTAGGGATTTCGGTGGTGTTTTCGTAATTATGCTTTTACGGTCTCTACCGAAAAGTGCCCAACTGTAACCCCACCTATTTTTGCCCACTGAATCCAATGGAACCATTTATTTCATGAAAATCCAGCTCCAACCCCCTGAAACAATGCTGGCCAAAATAATCAAGAAAAATGGAAAAATGTAGTTTTGTGTTCTAGCTTCCAAAACTTGTACTTTTCCACTTCTAATCCTTTATTAACTCATTTAAACACTTCTTAACCATGATTCAAAGAAATTTGGACAGCTTAACCCTTTAGGGTTAGGGCTTTTCCAAATTTACAAACTTGACAAAAATCACCAAAATCAAACACAAACCTTAACAACAACACCATACTAGTTTAGATCTAAGGTTTGTGAGGTTACCTCTTGAGATCTTGAAATTTCTCTCTCTAGGAGTCCTCCCCTCTCTCTCCTTGAGCTCAAGATTTGCTTGCTAAACCATGGATTTCATGGAAAGGAAGAGATTAAGGAAGAGTTTATGGAAGATTAGAAGGAAAAACCTTAGGAAATCTCCACTTACCTTAATCCTTCTCTTCTTCCTTCTCTTTTGGCTTGAACTTTCCTTACGTTTTTCTCTCTCTTCTTTCTTGTTGCAAGTGATGAAAATAAAGGCAAGAGAAAGAGGATGATGCTTCATAAAAATCCTTCACCTTCTCTCTTCATTTAATAATTGGTAGGAATTTGGTTTATGACATCACTTTGTACTTAAGTCTATCTCCTTCCAACTTATGTCATAATGTCCATTTGCATTTGAACTAATTCCTTCTCTTTTCCCTCTAGCCCAAAACGTCCAAACTCAATCCCACACAAACCAAATGGGCTTCATCCAACTTGTCCAACTACATGCTCAAGTCTTATACCATAATGATAATTACTATATACAAGAAATATTATTTTAACATAATTAAGCATGTGCTCAACTTTAACAATTATTGTTTATTCCTTCAATTTCCATAAGCTAGGCGAAATTATCAAGAAAAAAAGGAAATAAGAATTGTTCCAACATTTTCTATAGCTCCTTTAATTGTTTTATGCACAAGTTCCTCCCAATTCCAAAAATCTTCATTTATTCCACCAAGAATATTCAATTTAGACATTTTTTTTATTTTTCTTGATTAATTGAAATTAACTCCAATTAATTAAAAAATAATTAATCTTGGACTAAAGTGGAAAAATTATAATTTTGCTATCACCTTTATAATTTAATTCAATTCTTGAATTTATTTGCTCATTTTCTTATGAATATGAATATTTCAAAATTCATAAGATCCAAAGTACATAAATATTCACCATTTTATTGAATTTCTCAATTAATTATAATATATCTTTGATAAATATAAAATTTAGGATATTACACCAGTCACTATCAAAGATTGAAGAAAAAGACTCCAAAAACCACCCAACGACCTGGCCTCAACTCCCTCTCTAGTTCTCGACGATGGTGCTTTGGTCCAAGAAGTGATGGAGGTAGTGATAAAAATGAATAAACAATACAGCCTCCTTTCCTTCTTTGAAGTCCACCTCTACCCTTTTTTTCTCTTAAGTCGTGCTGCCTCCTTTTCCTTTTGCTTTGGGTCTCCCCTTTTTCCCCCTTTATTTCCAAAACGGTGCCACCTCAATATTGCTACTGGAGTGTTTGGTTAGATTCTTCAATTTGAAAAGAATGCCTCTACCCTCTGACAACAAACAAAATAAATGTATAGATTAAGGAATAAATATTGACTAAAAGAGTAGTAGATTTTTATTTAATGAGTAATGGTTTTAATAAAAGGAGTAATGATTTTGACTAAATAAATAAATGTCTTGACAAAATGAGTAAATTTATTAACTAAAAGAGTAATGATTTTAACAAAATGAGTCATGATTCCGACCAAATGAATAGATGGATTGACTAAATGAGTGAAACCATTGATTATAGGCGTAAGGGTATTTACTCATTTAGCAATGGATTTCATTATTTATTTTTAAACTATAGTCAATACTATAGTTGCGAGTTGTCATTGCCTTATGCAACTTGTTAATGACGCCTGATAAGGCTTAGAGAGCTAAAATTGTCAATTTTTATACTTAAATAATTAATCGCATTACTAAAGTCGTCATCGGAGTTCTACAACGGGCATGCCTGTGTGGAGGCGATGGCAACTGAAGGAGCTACGTCAAGAGGTGGCAGCCGATAGAGCTCCGGGTAGCAAGGGGACCTTGCCTTTTGTAAAAAAAAAAAAGTGAGGGGCGTTTCAGTAAACGTACAACATTTCAAAATCCTAGATTCCTCTCCAAGGACCTATGTGTCCTTTACATATATTAACAGACTTTTTGGGGTTTGTAAGTTCAAATGGTATTTATCTGAAAATTTTCCCATTTCTTATATTAAATTCTTAAATGTATTTTATAATAGTAGAGTTTATCAATGTACACAGTGTTCCCTTTAAATTTTATAATTTATATAATACTCCTTCAGTCCTTAATATAAGATATGTTTATCTAATTTGATTAGATTAAAGAAGTTGGTTAAGTTAGTTAGTATGATATGTATTTTCTAAGACATCTTAATCATTTTCCCTAATACCCTTATTCCTCCTTCTTCATGATAATTGTTGAAGGAGCATCAATAGGAATAAATTAGAAAAATATTGACAAATATAAAAACCTTATCTTATATTTAGAATTAAGATAAACTCCCTAAATACGTCTTATATTAAGGACCGAAAGAAATATATAGGAGCAAAGTTAAAACTCTAAAACAAAATTTTTTGAAGTGCATGTATTTGTTTGTGACGGTAGACACTTTTTATAGGTATTGTGTGGACATTAATTAATAAAAATGCATCAATATCGATCTTTATTATTGTTATGGGTTACAGATTTTGTTATGTATAGGAAAAATTATGTGTAAAGACTATATTCATAGATCTTTTGTTTTTAGGGACCACTAATAATAGTTACTCTCATTGTTTTACTTATGAAAGTTTATGGTTTGAGTGGAAAATATTGCCAAGTTTTTATTTAATCATAAATCCGCATTATATGAATGGTAAATACAACTATACAAGTAATTTAATTGATAAATTTATGTCGTGCAATGGATAGATCTAACTAATTATTAAATTTAAATATGCCCGGCCCGATCCAATCAAATCAAGAGAAAGTGAGATAGCAAAAGGATTGATAAAATGGCTTGCTTCGACACCGAAGACTTTTTCCGCTTTACCTATTGTATTTTAGGGGATGACTGTTGTCCTCTTTTTTTACTATTATTTTTTTTTTTAATTGTGGATCTCAATCTTTAAATTGAAATTTGATTTATTTAGATTTAATATTTTATAAAAATATTTTTTAGTTATTTATTTATTATAATTTTAAATCATTATAATTAAAATTTAGCAATTTTTGAATTTATCTATTTATTTTTTAATAATTTGTTGATATTTTTATTAGATATTAAATATAAATCGTTTAAATTTCAATCTAAAGAATGAGATGAGTAATGAAAGGGAAGAGGATAATAAGAGCAGAGGATGATAGTCAAACCCATATTTTAGTTTTCATGTGCCCCAAAATTTATAATTTATCAATTTATTAACAGCACATATTAAATATATATATATATATATATATTTATATAAGAAGTAGATTTCACGGCAGATGATTAAATAAGGCATTTAAAAAAAACAAGGGAAAATCGCTAGTAAATACTAAATAAGCAAATTAATTGCTCTTTGTCACCAACACACATGGGGTATTGAACTTGCATTAAAATTGAACTTAAAAAGACAAAAAAAGTCCTTAGTTTGACAAGAAGATTTTAGGCGAGAGGAAGGAGAAAGTGCAAAGCTTCTGAATCCCTTCTTCCTCTTCCATTTCCGGCATTCTGCAGAAATTCACTCGGCCGTCTCCTTGGCTTGTTTTCTTCGGCAATGTCGTCTTCGACTACTCCTCCAGCGGGCGCCGTCTCGTTGGCTCGTGTCCTTCAGATCTGTCGCCTGCAGGTGCTCCTCCAGCGGCCGGCGTCTCCCTGGCTCGTGTCATTCGGCAGTATTGTCTCGGGCTGCTCCTCTAGCGGCCACCGTCGGAGCCTAGTCCTCAGCAACCGTCGCTTGCTCCTCCAATCTAAATGCCGCCTTCATTCACCTGATCTTCTCCATACGTGTCCAATGGTCATCCACGCTATGTGCAAAGGATGAAGATCCATTATGTGTCAATGATCTGTCGTTTTGTGCAATTACTCTTCCTTCATGTGCCAATTATCTTCCATTTTGTGCAATTAATCTTTCATGATATTCAATTTATCTTCCATGATATGCATTTGATCTTCCGTTTTGTGCAATTACTCTTCCATGATGTGCAATTGATCTCCCGTTTTATGCAATGGATCTTTTCCATGGTGTAAAGGATAATTCATTGTGCCAATGATCTTCCATTATAATGCAATTACTTTTTGTTGATTTGTAATTGATCTTCCATTTTGTGCAACGGATCTTTTCCATACGTGCCAAATGGTAATCCACGCTATGTGCAAAGGATGAAGATCCATTATGTGTCAATGATATGTCATTTTGTGCAATTACTCTTCCTTGATGTGCCAATGATCTTCTGTTTTGTGTAATTAATCTTTCATGATGTTCAATTGATCTTCCATGATGTGCATCTGATCTTCCGTTTTGTGCAATTACTCTTCTATTATGTGCAATTGACCTTCCGTTTTGTGCAATGAATCTTTTCCATGATGTAAAGGATGATCCATTGTGCCAATGATCTTCCATTATATGCAATTACTCTTCCATGATGTGTAATTGATCTCCTATTTTGTGGAATGGATTTTTTCCATAGCGTGGATGACCATTGGGCACGTATGGAAAAGATCCATTGCACAAAAGGAAGATCAATTGCACATCATGAAAGAGTAATTGCATAAAACAGAAGATCATGTGCACAATATGGAAGATCAATTGCACATCATGGAAGAGTAATTGCACAAAACATATCATTGGCACATCAAGGAAGAGTAATTGCACAAAATCATAGATCATTGGCACATAATGGATCTTCATCCTTTGCACATAGAGTAAATGACCATTGGACATGTATGGAAAAGATCAGGTGAATGAAGGAGGCATTTAGGTTGGGGAGCAAGCAACGGTCGCTTGAAGACTAGGCGCCGGTGTCGGCCGCTGGAGGATTAGCCCAAGACAACACTGCCAATGGACACAAGCCAAGGAGATGCCGGTCGCTGGAGGAGCACCCGGAGACGACAGATCTGAAGGACATGAGCCAACGAGACGGCGGCCGTTGGAGGAGTAGCCGGAGACGACACTGCCGATAGACACAAGCTAAGGAGACGGCTGAGTGAGGGGAGACAACGCTGAACTTCTGCGGAATGCCGGAAATGGAAGAGGAAGAAAGGATTCAGAAGCTCTGCACTTTTTCCTTCCTCCCGCCTAAAATCTTCTTGTCAAACCAAAGGCTATTTTGTCTTTTTAAGTTCAGTTTTAATGCAAATTCAGTACCCCATATGTGTTGGTGGCAAAGAGCAATTAATTTACTTATTTAGTATTTACTAGCGATTTTCCCAAAAAACAACACGTATTTTTTTAATTATAAATAATTAAGTTAATTAATTTTTTTTTTTCATTTTTATGAATTAATTACTGAACTTTTACATTTAGAATAGGAGTACATCTTTGATTTATGAAATAACTGAGTACATCTTTGATTTATCGATCAAACATAAAATCTGTGAAGATATTGACACACATTTTAGAAAGTTGAGGGCAGTGAAGAAAAGTTGAAGATGCCTTCGCAGACATGTTATGTTGCGTGAATCACGCCGGGCAAAGTCTTCAACGATTAATTATAGAACATGTTTTGGGGAAAATATGAAATGCGTAATTAATTGTTAATTACAAGAATTTTCTTGTTTGTCAAAGGAATAATTACTTTTTTCCCAATATGTCACGCAATTCCGATATGCGTTAGTAACTAAAATAGCCAATGCCACTTTCGAAGCCTTAGCTTTACATTGCTTTGACTTTGACTTACGTCTCTTTAATTAATCTATCTTCATTATGTCTCAAATGCTGCCAATAGCACATCTTGTTCGAGGCTTCTCCGTCGTTACTAAAATTTTTAATAATTTTTCCGCAAAAAAAAAAAAACATAATTTTTTCGCAGTTGACTGGGATACAATAGTTTGGTATTTAGGCTTATCTCTCTGGGCGGCTGCCAAATTGAATGGGAAGTTTCCTTAATGTTATAATGACACTTCTAAGATGTTCATAATTTTATAGATTTCTTCTTATTAATGTTTCACTCTATATCTTATTATAAGTCACTTATATCCAAAAAGTTATACTCTCTCTGATCTAGAATATATGTCATTTTTAGAAGTAAGGTATGATCTAGAATATAAGTTACCTCTAATTTAATTAATACTTTCTTTTCTATTTTTCCTTTATATTAATGCCCATTTTTCAACTTTACTCACTCATTATATCCTCCTCTCTCTAAAATAACATTTCCAATACAATTAAACATATTTCTCAGTAGTCAAAAAGGGTAAAAGTGGAAAAAAAAATTCATATTTTAGGATATTTTAAATTACTTAATTGTCATTTTTTATTTCCCGTAATATAGTTTAAGTGTCCTGCATCGTGGACTAGATGGAATATTCAAAATATAAATCATTTGTAGGGTAATAAATGAGATTTTATCAATTTTACCGGTTGGTCATATGGGAAAGAGAAGGAGGGGGGAGAGAGAGAGAGGTGTAGATGCATAAAAATAAAATGATGTAAGATAAAATGTATCATCTTTCATATATAAAGGTAAATAAAAAAAAAAGTATCTATGTAATATTTTTCTTGATTTACAAAAATGAGATATAAATAACTTATAATAAAGTACATACCAGTAAATATAAAAACGTGGCAAAAATGTCTAAATTAGTTTCAATATAATAAACGGAACCTGACCAGACACGTGCTTGCAGGGAGGGGTTTAATTCCACTAGTGTCTAGTGCATGTTATTCCATAATAATAGATATCTCGCCATGTGTATGTCCATAATTAATTGCTTTTAACTTGATTAATTATAGTTGAGATACGCCAATTAATTAAATGTATAATACCACCGAAGATGAAAACTTCAATTTGCCCATCTTATTCTAGGATCTTCGATCTTGTTCACGAAAGATGGATAGTATATGGCTGGGAATAAGTTAAACTGCTAACAATATTTGACACAATTGATAAAGAGTTAGCTTATACCTGATGAGTCTTAAAACCCAACTAACCTAAATTTTCTGTTATAATTTAAAAAAGGAAACAAATTATACTTATAAATCTGGATTAATCAGACTTATATTTGGAAATAAAATGAAAATAAAAATCAGAATTTATAAATAGGGGGGAAGGTGTCTATTAATTTTTTTGACCAGCAAAAAATGTATTTATTAATCTGAACAAGACAAATTAATGGATGAAATTTTTTAGAGAAATACAAATTTCATCGTTCAATTCAAGACAAATTAATAAAATATATATTGGATTTTTCCAAAGCTTCTTTTTATTATATGTTTATTTAAAAATTCTTAATACTCACATCTAATTGCAAGAGAAGCATAAAAATGTTAAGTTGTACGTTAACAAATAAAAATGATAATTAAACCTTGAATTCCCATAAATATGATATATACAAAAATTCCTGGCCACCTTCCCCACAAGTCGCATAAATATTAACAAAATGCAAAAACCTAACGTGGCCTTCAGTCCTGTATGTATACATACATACATATCAGTATAAATGATAATAAAATTGAAAAACACCACAGGCAAAAAAAATAAAAATGAAAAATAAAGCTCTAATTAAATAAAAGGGATATATGCAGTTGACTGAAAACTCATTCAATATGGTGTATTTGGTTTGAGGGGAGAGGTGGAGAGAGGGATTAAATTACCTTTTTAGGTTAAAAATATTTAAATTTTGGACAGGAACACAAAATTTAAAAGAAATAAAAGTATAAATTTTGGATTGAAATCCAAAATTTAAAAAAATAAAAAGATAAATTTTAAGTTTCTCTCATACAAAATTATATTTTATCACCCATTCCCTCCCCCGCAAAACAAACACAGCGTAAATGAATAACTCGTCAGTGATGACCACGCCCTGATCCCTAGCTCATGAAATTTAAATATGTGAAGAATCTGAAGCCCATTGTCATAAACCCTCTTTAATTCCTAATCTACTCTCCCACCTCACCCAACACACATCTTCGAATTCCGATCCCATCTTCCCCACGCACAATAAACATCCCATCAATCGCATTTTCACAGCTGTATTATCCAGAGATCAAGCGAGCTTGGCCTTCCATGGCAGCGACTCACGGCAACAACAACACCGTGAAGATGATGATGACGTGTCCACGTCCTGATGATCAGTTAACGAGACAGGCATCGCATCTCTCCAATTACGAAGGCTACCACGGACACGAAACCGCCTCTGTTCCATTCACGTGGGAATCGCAGCCAGGTACTCCCAAGCACCAATTCCGTGAAACCCCTCTTCCTCCTCTCGCTCCTCCTCCCTCTCACTACTCTCACATTGCTTCTTCTTCTACTCCGAGATCCACTGTTAAAGCTCGCAAGAACAAGAATTCTTCCTCTTCTTCTAAGTCCAATCTTCTACAATCTATATTACCCAAGCGTACCACCAGGAAAGCGCGTGCGGCTTCTCCGCCCCCGCCGGCGGCTAATTCCTTGCCATCTCTGTCTTTTTCTTCCTCCTCCTCGTCTTCGTCGTCGTATCAATCGTGGCAGAGATCGCGTTCTGTGCCGTCTACGCCGATTAGTCGTATGAGAAAGGAGAAGGAGGATGAAGAAGATCTGTACGATGATGTGGCTGGCTCGAGTATGTGTTTTGGGAATGCGGGTTTCAGAGGCTGTTATTCCTCCATCATCAAGAAGGTTATGCTCGGAGACTTTTCTGTAAAATCTCGTTACTAATATTTTGTTGCTTCTTAATTATGTGAGCTAGCCCACTGTAAAACGTAAAAGCATATATGCATACATTCTAAAGGAGTTTGATTATTATCTCACACCCCTCCTGTGTCATTCATTAGCTTCGTTTTCGTCAATATCATCCATAAGTCACACTTAACTTATAGTAAAAATAAATTATACTGTTCATAAAAATAAGATACTGCGGTTAATTTTAAAGGCTTTTGTGTAGATGCATGGGCTAGAAGCTATGATTTTCATTTTGGGCCTCATAGATTATTGTATGAAAAAGAAAATCGCAATGAACGAAAACAAATCTTTGTGGGTATATGCCATTAAATTTCTGTTTCGGCCGAAACTAGACGTGTTTCCTCGTTACTGTTTCGTATAGTTTGGAATGAGTTATACAGTTACTTTATAGATAATAAAAGAAAGCAAAGAGAAATATGGAAAAAAAATGTGTATTATCTCACGCAGGTAATTTCTATAATATTTCTTCTGTCATTGATAAAAGATATATTTTGAGAGTTGATCTTGATCCTAAATATAAAATATAGTTTTTATATTTGTCAGTATTTTTCCTAATTTACCCCTATTGATATTCTCTCAGCCATAATCAAAGATGAGATGGAATGAGGGAATTAAGGATGATAACTAAGGCGTTTTAGAAAATATATGTCATACTATTAATTAACTTAATAAATCTTCTTAATATAATCAAATCAGTAAATATGTCTTATATAGGGGTGTTCATGAGGCCCAAATACCTACAATGCCCGCTCAAGCCTGACAAAAAAATGCCCAGTTTGGCCCTAAAAAATACGCCCATAAATCATTTGAGCATCTTTGGGCCGGACCAAATACCGGGTAGGGTTGGGCACCAGGCAAGGTGTGCTGCCCTGGCCATTTGGCCCTACCCAATATGTATGTATAATTGTATTTAAAAAATATATATATTATATATATAATTAAACAAGTATTTACTTACCATTCAATTAGAATTTAATGAATAAACACAATTTGTATTTACTAGGCATATAGGCATATTTTCTCATACCCATATTTAATTAAGAAATGGGTAAATTGAGTTTTTGAAAAGTAAATTATTTTCAAATAATAAGAAAATAATTTCTATTGAATTAATTTTTTTATTGGCCCATGAATCGAATCTAAGTAATAAAATCTTAAAAAGACTATGGCATAAAATATGTTTTTGAAATACTAAACTATTTTTTTTTTGTATTATTATTATTTAATAGTTTATTATTTTTTAATTTTTGAGAGATTTTTTAGCACACAAACCCATCCCGCCCAGCCCGAAATTACTTAGGCTTTCATTGGGCAACGGGCCGCAAAATGCCGCCCTTTCTTTTTCCGGGCTAGGCATCGGGCATGGTTCATGCCCTACCCAGCTCTACCTATGTACACCCCTACTACTTATAAGGACAAGAGGAGTATAACAACTGGGGGTAAATTAAAGTAATTTAATTATTATATCAAATCATGTATTAATAATGAGAGATGGATTAGAAGCTCTCTTGAATCTTGATTCTTGATCATATATATACCTGAATTTCAACATAATGCATCAGTTCAATGAGTTTTAAAAAATATTACCAATTCACTTTCCTGAAGAAAGAATTAATTCTGGCAGTACCATTGGATATGAGAGAAAATATAAAAAGCTTTTTGTAGATGGTAACTTAAATTTATTAATGTTCACTTGTTAATTGCTACAGACACGTTCCATACTAATAATGCAATTAACATAAGATGTCATTAATTGCGAGCTCATGGAGTCAACATCTCCAACAATTTTTTTTTTTAAAAAAAAAATTTCAATCTGTGTGCTCGTGAAGGGACGGAGCAAATCGCCAAAATGGCTAGGCTAAGAATCTGGGAGGCAATTCATTTGTTTTTACCCCTTACATCAAAATGTATAAACCTCTAAAATTAACGTCTTAAAGGCTGGTTTTTTTCTGCAGTGAAAAAATATTTATCTAATTATCATAAAAAAAAAGGAAAATATTTCTCTTTCAGTCTTTCGTACGAGAGTCTCCTGCGGAATATATTCCAATGGGTTTGAAATTGACTGATAAATGAATAAAAATTATTACCTCCGGTTCTAAATATAGAATAAAATTTATAATGTAATTCACACTATAAATTTTATCCTATATTTAGGATCAGAGGGAGTATCTCCCAAGTAGTAATAAGCAATAAAATTAAAGACATTTGATGAGCATATACCCACACACACACATGTAAATATATGAGAAGGACAGAGAGAACAAATACGGTGAGGTGTGGAATGAGTTTGTTGGAGCCAAGTTGTTAATAATGCAACATATTGGTGGGGACCAACTCACTTTGCCGACAAAAACTGAGCAGCTGGAAGCGGATCTCAGTCGACCTTACTGCAAAAATTAAAATAATATCCAATCCAGACCCATCCAAATTCTCTTTCCTATCTTATTTATAAGAAATTTTTTTTATAAGGTTAATCTCTTTTATAAACAATTTTTTTTATCTGAAAATATAATTTTTTTTCTATTTTATTCTTATAAATATTTATTCTCTCTCATATTTTAAATTTATTATCTCTCATATTTTTTATCTATTCTTTCTCCTATACTTTTTTCATAAATAGGGGTATATGTGGGAAAAATATGACATTTTTGACATACTTATTATTTTTACCTGCCAGTTCGTTTTATGCAATCAAAAAAAAATTGTTTATAAATAATACCAGAGGGAGTAATAATTGCTGTATATTTATTTATTTATTTATTATTTCCTTAATTGAACTCGGCTCTCTGCAAAACAACAAAATTTGCAGATCATCTCAGGAGTACGCGTTTTACTTATTATTATGTGTTCGTTTGAAATAGCTTATTTTTTGTAATAACTGTTTATAAATTGTGATTCATAGTATACGAAGTAAGTATGTGAGAGGAGTTTTATCTCGACTTACATAATAAAGACTTATTATCCAAATATAAGCCCAACCAAACATATACTATACTGCCTGCTTGTCTCCACAATATGTAATTGAGGCTTATGTATGACCCTCAAAAGTATTAAAATTCTCTTCACAGTAATACGTTCATCTATTGTAATAGTTAGTTACTTAATTTGTATAGATTAAAAAAGTTAGGTAGATGAGTTGTTCCTTTCCACCCTTGCCCTATGTTTGAATGAAAAGAAAATTAGGAGAGAAAACTCTAAAAAATAATAAATTTTCTTACCATAAAAGTTTATTTTCTTCATAGTATTCCTTCCCTCTAATTTCCTCATATTTTTCTCCATCCCAATGTAGCCTTATATTACAAGGGTGTTCTACATCTATCATAATACTTTCTCTTATTCTAAATATAAGATATAGTTGACTTTTTTTAAAGAAATTAATGAAGCAAAATAGTTTGAAGAAAAAAAATGATAAATATAAATATTTTAAAATAATTTAATCAACTTTCATAATATCTCTAAAAAAGTCAACTTTGTTATATATTTAGGACCAGATAGAGTATTATAACATACTCCTATTTTGTTTAAAGTATTAATTTTTTCTAAGGTTAATATAACTTTTAGTCCTTGAAGTTTGATCCAATTTTGATTTTGGTTCCTCAAATTTAAAATCGGTGGTTTTGGTCCCTGAAATTTGACCCTTGGTCCTTCAAGTTTGAAATTGGTGATTATGATCCCTCAAGTTTGAAAAGGACTTGGTTTTTTCCAGTTCAGTTCGTCTTTTCCCTGTTCAGTTCAGTTTTTCACCAAGTCCTTTTCCTTGAGAGACCAACAGTTAAAAACAGAGTAAACTTGAGGGACCAAAACCACCGATTTCAAACTTGAAGAATCAATTATCAAACTTCAGAGACTTAAACCATCGATTTTAAACTTAAAGATCCAAAATCAAAATTGGATCAAATTTTAAGGGGGAAAAATTATCTTAACCCTTTTTTCTATATAATATCTCTAACTAGTTATGAAACTCAAAGTTTCACAATTCATTTCTTCAAATTAAACAGCGTGAACTTCTATTAGAAAGTGTCGATGCGTGTGTACACGCATAACGATTCCGTGTGGAAACTGGAAAGCAGCACCCGCACAGGGTGATCCAAACCGTACACGTTTAGGTGATCCAATGATTTAGAGGAAGCCATGTGTCAACATTGAATTGTTGATTAAACAATGGTCCAAAGTCAAATACCAAGGTCATCGTGATTCAACTTTGCAAATATCCTCCTAATTAATTTGCACAAATGCCAACACAGAAATCCGATGCTATTTCGGAGGTTATAAAATTTAATTCACTAAACAATTTTTTTAATACTTATAATTATAATTCAATCGAAGTTATAATGCGTGAGAAACTGAGAAAGTGCTGAACTTTATTTGTATGAGAGTTATCAATCAATGCCTTGATCTCTTCCAATAATGCTTTTAACTCTCACTAATTATTTATCAATAAATAATAATTAAAAACAATAAAATTATACCCCCTCCAGTCCTATTTATAAGGACTCATTAATTGAATTACGCGATTTAAGAAAACAGTTAAAATTAGTTAAAAATAATAAGTATATTTAAAATAAACTTTGTTTTTCAAGTTTGTTCTTATTTATAAGAGGTAAGTAAGAGATAGAAATAAAGTAAATATAAATATTATCAACCTTTTAATTAATATAATACATATAATTAATAAGGGGTAAAAATGAAAAAAAAAAACTCATCAAATATTCAAATAACTTTTATAGAGTTTTTATTAAAAAAAACTAAAGAAATTTAAATTTTGGGCTATTGTAAAAAATACGGAAGGAATAGTACTTTTCTTGTTATTAAGCCTTGCCAAGGAACTAGATAACAACTAAAAAGGAAACAAGTTGAGGCACTTGCATGTAATTTAATCACCATGTGCAGGGACGCTGAGTTGAAGGATAAGATGCACTAAGATTATAGGTTCAGTGTTTTTTTTCTATGTTAGGATTAATTTTCATTATTTATGTTGTGACCATTACATAATAATTAATTAAAACTGTTACATTTTTTTTTAACTTGGAACACAATTACAATGATTTCTTTAAAAAATTATACACACGTAAACTTATTCTCTAACAATAACTCAGTCTATAAGGATTAATTTTCAGTATAAAAATAATTCTTTTGGGTGAAAGCGATGATTCTGCTTCTTTTGTCACACTCCTGTATATAACTTCAATTTATCAACCATTCAATATGTCTGAGATTTTCTTACACAGCTTCTCATCTGTTTCTTATTCATAAGCCATTTCCCCAACTTGGGAATAAAGCCAAAGTCCAAAGATTTGTTGAGAAGAGCAATCCTCTGATCTCATTGGCCTATCATAAATGGCTTCCAGTTCTAAACTTCGTGACAAACACAAACCAACCAATGAAGTAGCAATAAATCTCGGTACAAACATCATAAGAAGATAAGAAAACCCAGGTCCTTCAAGACTCTGACATTGACGTTCCAGGTTTGCTTCCCAAAAGTCAAATCCCACCATGCCACAACGACCAACACGTGTGCTAGTTATTGACAATCTGCCCCCATATGCATCCTTATCTTTTTTATTTTTTCCTTCTGTGGTTTCTGCGACTTATAATATACAGTGCTATATTCTGTTTATTATAATATATTGGCCAACTCTTGCAATTTATCTTGCCGTTTAAGCACTTCTTTCCCTGTTCTGAGAAATATTACTTCCCCACCAGTTTGTGTTTGTGCCTCAAAGAAAGTCCTTCATCCTTAAAGCTCCACCACGCAGATCAAGACAATCAAGAGGCATGCTTGGACGTCCAGAAACAGGTAAATAAACACTGCTGCCAAATAAAGAATTCCCCCCCTTGTTGCCAATCATTAAAGCAAGGCTGAAAAGAATCAGATTTTTGCATTTGTTTTCAGATACTGATTGGACACAGAAATGATTTGTCTGTAAAGACTCAGATTTTTTTCTTCCCCTGTGATTTTTATTGAACTGACTCGTTTTGATTTCTTGGTTGGTTCAAAGAAAGAGCAGAAGAGATAGCGAAGAACCCAGGAGAGGCGTTATCATCAGAAGCGCCTAGCCAAATGGGAAGGAGAAATTTGTATGGACCAGCAGCTTCAGGGACAACCTTAAACACTGTAACTCCTTGTGCTGCATGTAAGCTTCTGAGAAGAAGATGTGCAGAGGAATGCCCTTTCTCTCCTTACTTTTCACCCCATGAGCCTCAAAAGTTTGCTGCTGTTCATAAAGTGTTTGGTGCAAGCAATGTCTCCAAGATGCTAATGGTTCAATATTAATTCCTCATACCAATCATATATTTTAAGTTCCTGGGTCTGGGAACATTTGAAGTTACTGTTTCTGATCAAATCTGTGATTATATATATGTTTAGGAGGTGGCTGAGGGCCAAAGAGCAGATGCCGCAAACAGTCTGGTTTATGAAGCAAACCTGAGGCTGAGGGACCCAGTTTATGGAGGCATGGGTGCAATATCAGCTTTGCAACAACAAGTTCAGACATTACAGGCAGAGCTAAATGCTGTGAGAGGTGAGATTCTCAGGTATAAGTATAGAGAAGCTGCTAGTCAGATGATTTCTTCTCATCATCATCATGGTGGGGCTTTGGTTTCTTCCGTGGAGGAACCTATTTCTGCAGAATCACAACAAGGTCTTGTTCAATCTCAACCTCCAAAACCACCTTCATTGGCTTCTTCTGCTTCTGTTGTTCTTTCATCCTTGTCTTCATCTTCCAGTTCTTCTGTGTACACTCCCCCTAATAGCACAATTAGCCATGGATCTATCTCAAGCGAAAATGTCCCTTACTTTGTTTGAATGATATATTACTTCTTAGTTCTTGTAGGACTTATATCGTTCTATTCTTCTCATCTTTTGGTGTGGTTTACAGGCTTCAGGTTTAGCATATAAACAATATGATTTTGTTCTCGTTGAATTTTATGAAAACTGCATTCTCACTGTTAGCTAGGAACAGATAATAATATGTATTTAGTTCCCTGGGATGAGTTTTGATTGATTACTTACTTTCTAAAGATAGCTCATTAATGTGGTATGGTCAAGGGAATGGTAAAAGTTGAAGATTTCTACAGTGGATGCATTGAGAAACATGATACTAGTATTATAGAAATGTTTGAATCTGATGTTTGAATCTGATGAAGATCACATGAATGAAGAAGAAGTGCGTTGAACAACTGGGCATTGCACGTGGGGGTTGCTGCGCGGGAGGGTAATAGGTTTCTACATTAAGATTTGACTAACAAGAAGCTTAAGGTTTAATTAATATCAGAGTCTGTGCCATGTGAAGGTTTTGAAGGACAATGAAGAGATGATAGCGGGTAATTAGGGGGCTAGCCAGTTTTTCTGTTCACATGTGAAGTTGGAACTTTCCGTGTAAGGGTCTAATAACTTGTTTTGAACTCTTCTCCGTCTAACATTTTTGCAAAAACTCAGATTTCCTCGTCCTTATTAAATTCCAACATGCCTCACTATTCATAGCAAAAAAAACTGAAAGCTCGCTAGTGTCTAGGTCCACTAGGTGCATTATATGTTATGTACGTTCGGATCATATTCTTACAAATTGGTTAATTGTACAAAATTTAAAAGATTTGTTAAATACCATTTGAATTTAAATACACCTAAAATGTTTACTAAACTAGTAAAATGACAAATAGATGATGGGGTAGGAATATTAGATTTTGAAGTTTGAGTATTGATCATTTGAATATAGAAATTAGACACTTGAATATAGAGACTGACAATTTGACATCTTCAAGTTGTCACTATGTATATCCAAGTTATTAATTGTTATTCTTAAATTGTCATTAATATATTCAAATTGTTAACAATCAAACTTTAAAATCTCATATTCCTACTAGATCATTTATTTGTCATTTTGCTAATTTAGGAGATATGTTGGATGCTTTTGTAATTTAAATGGTATTTTTATGTTATTTTCCCCAAATTAAATGCATGCATATATTTTTTATGACAACTGTGTTAATCAAGTAAAATGATTGGAAGTTAAAACCGGTTATTAGACAAATTTGAAAAATAAAAACTATTTTTTACAGGTGTAGTTGCATCCGAAGAAGTTAGGTAAGGTTGATCATGTTTTGTTGTTGTATTGGCAATGGAAGGCACAGTGCATTGAACAATAATAAAAGAATGATTAGTTGTTATAATTTAGATAAAAAAGAAACTTTGAGATCTTCTATTCGTTAAAAAAAAAAAAAATCATACTTCACTGTGTTAGAATAGGATAATTTTAACACACACACACACACACTATAGCATTTATGATTTTAAATTTTAATATGTTTTAGAAATAAAATATAGAATAAACATAAAATTTCAACTGCAAAACTTAAAGAAATTAATATATGAATTTAACATTACATAATTCAGATTCAAATAATCGAGAGAGAAAACAAATTCTAAAAACTTGTGTGCTTAATATTTTGAAAATGAACTCATCATCAATTGGCACCAATCCCCAAAAAGAGGAGAAAAAATCAAGTGGTCTAAACGTGTTGCCAAGCTATATGACGGGAATTTGACTACTCGTTTAGCAGCCAGGCATATGAAAAGAATGAAAAAGGTAATATCCAAGTAATAAAGAGACGCCATTGAAGCAAGGTAATTAAACCCGGACCGGTCAGTGAACCGGTCGGGGTACTGGGTCAAGGGTCAGTGGGTCAGACCGGAGTCAAACCGGAGCTAAACCGGTACCAAACCGGTGAAAAATAGAATATTTTAGGCTTATAGTATGAAATTCTAAAGGATTTTTTTTAAAAAAAAAAATAAAAATTAAAAAAAATGGAAAAAGTTGACCCGGACCGGGTCACCGAACCGGACCGGTTTAGTGCCCGGGTCGCCGGTTTCCGGGCCGGTTCGGCCGGGCCGGTCCGGGTTAGAGAACCTTGCATTGAAGTCAATATTTTTACGGGAAAATGACACATACAAAAAAGATCAAACAAAACAACAAAAAATCCCTTTAAAAAATTAAAGTTCAGAAAAATTCTTAGGGATTTTTTATGATTATTTTCCAAAATAAAATGATAAAATTACCCCAAGTCATTTTATAGCTAACAACTTCATTAGAAAAGTCCCTTCGTTCTGATTTGCTTTTGCGTCTTTCTTCAAGTAGTTGTACGTCGCTCCTTCAAGTCTCAGTGTTGGTTGTGTGTTCGTCTATTGCTCCTCCGCTGCCCAAGCCTCCGTCGTGATATAGTGAGGTAGAACAACGACTATTTTTTTTTTTGTACATTGGCTGGATTGAGATTGAGTGGTTCATCAAAAGTTGGAGTTTAGGCTCAATAGTGGACTATGTGGTTGGAGGTAGATAAATAATGTTAAGATTTTACTAAAGATATGACCTTAACCATTGAAGTTGAGGTTTCACTGTGATTGGGTTGTGTGACTATTATAGTGCTATGTTTTTGGGGAAGGTTACAGAGGGAGTGATCTGTTTTAAGTGGGAATGGTTGAACATAATGGTGGTTGTTTGCTGTAAAAACGCTGATATGAAAAAAATGTTGTTAATTCATGCAGTTGTAGTTGTTAATATGGCTGTTATAGTTGTTAATACAAAATCTGTACTCTGTTATGGGCAATATAATAGAGGGAATGATCTATTTTTGGGTAAGGTAACAGAGGGATGACTTTGTTTTAAGTGGGAATGATTGAATATGATTTTAGTTTCTTTGATTACAAAATGCTGATATAATATTAAAAACATTGTTGTTACAGTGTTGCTAATATGTGTATTTGTAGTTGTTAATATTATTATGGCAGTTGTTAATATGAAATTCATGTTGCAGATTGTCATGAAAGATGAGAACTAGTTTGGGGAAGAATCTATTTTGTTTCTTTTATGTGGGGGGAAGTTTTTAAATGATGGAGAAGATGAAATGTAATATGATTACTGTTGTAAATATGAATCACGCACTTGTAAAACAAGGCAGAATAAGTGGTTAAAAACCAATCCAGCTGTTGTGACAGACTCTATGAGAATAACTCATGCAATTGTGAAAGTCGGGGTTGTGCAACTTGTCATTTTAGTCAAGCATGAAACAGTTGTAAAAATGACTTATGATGTTATAAAAACAAGCATCACCGGTTGTTAAAAAGGCAATTTGCAATTGTGAAAGTTGAAGTTTTGAAACTTGTCATTTCAGTCAGGCATGAAAAAACAGTTATAAAAATGACTCAAGATGCTGTAAAAACATTCGTTAGAAGTTGTAAACTGAGCAACTTGCAATATTAAACTTGAAGATGTGAACAAAGGTAATTTTATTCACACACGAAAAATAAATTGTAAAAATGACTCAAGATGTTGTGAAAACACGCTTAACTGGTTGTAAACTAAGAAATTTTAAATGCTAAACTCTGGGATGTGTAAAAAGGTAGTTTCATTCAAATATGAGAAAGAAGTTGTTAAAATGACTCAACATATTGTGAAAACACGTTTAATGAATTGTAAACTAAACAATTTATAATGGTGAACAGTTGTTACAATGGTAGTTTCATTGTGACCTGAAAAATATATTATAAAAAATATCAAACATTTTGTAAACAGAAACATAACCATTTGTTATATAAGGCATATGTAGTTGTCATGTTTGGAGTTTTGGAAAACGTCATTTCATTTAGACAACAAAAAGAATGTGTGAAAAAAAATCACTCAAGTAGTTGACGCAATGACAATTGTGAAAGTAGGGACTTGACAAACTTCGAATTAACTCATTGTATAACAACATGTTGTGAAAATAACTGATGAACTTGTAAATGACTAATGAAGATGTCAATTGTAAAATGACTGATGAATTAAAGACAACTTTATCATTCTAATCTTTAACTTTTTAAAAAGATTTTTTTGTTGTTTTGTTTGGTCCTTAGAACCTATGTGTCATTTTCTCTATGTTTTTTCTACGAAATCTGATTTTATGAAGTGAAGCATTCGATTCCTTGGCGTGTGAAACTCTAACTCAGCAAGTTTTCAAGAATTCGTCCATCAATTAAATAACATGTCACGCTTCTCTCATTCAACAAAGCCTTGCCAAAAACACACACACACACACTAGTAATATAATATGTTTATGATATTTTTTTTCCCTATTCTTCCTTCAATTATTGCTTTATTTTATTTTCTGGACCCAAGTTTGTACGAATGAAAGATGCGGTTTATTTATGACTCGTTCAATATCGCTTGAAATATTCGCATCTTGGGCTTTTATGCCTATGATATCTGTCCACGTCTCCATTCAGTAAGCTGCATGGAATATAATAATATAATCAAAATAATTATATATATATATATATAATAACTGTGTGTTATATTATAATTGCAAGATTGTACAAGACGTGAGTACTGAATCATGGAAGCGGGTTAGGGTAAGCAACTTAATGACAATGAAATTATATAATTATTAATTGACCAAATGCATAAAATATAGCAGCATTTATGTGGGGGTGGGGTTGACGAGTTATAAAATTGATAGAAAAAGATAATTTAATTAGAAGGCTGTGGAGATTCCCAGATATAAACTAAATGCCAGTTTTTGGATCTGAGTATAATCAAATATGGAATTATTTTGTTTCCTTTAAGATTCATTTCCGTATATTAAAGATCTCACATGGACGTTTACTATTGGCACTAACAGAGCTGTGATCCTCTTGTTTACATCTGATTTGATTTCCCTTCACACCCACGCGGACAGCTCACTTCTTCAACCCTATTAATGCTTCATCACATGGAATCATTAAGTTAATTAATACTACTATTAGTAACTATTTTGAAGTTAAGGTAATATATATATATATATATATATATATATATATATATATATATATATATATATATATATATATATATATATATATTTTCAGCTTTACTTGAAATGATCACTCTACCATTGATGAAATAAGGATCTATCAAGTGCCTACCCATCAGTTCCCTCGCTACCGTCCACTATTTCATTGTCTCCTTCATCTTTTTAACTTCACCCTTCACAAACTCCATATCCCTTTCAAGCAAACTCTAGCAACGAATAATGGTAACTCCGACATCCAATGACAACGACCTCCATCTTGAAACACCACATCAGATCTAGTAACCTCGTCTGCTGCCGCTGCACCTACCTTCTTCACTCCCCCCATTTCTCCGATCTCAGTTGCTGCTCCCTCCCTCCTCTGCCTTCTTAACTTGGTTGAAAACAAAAATCAAATTTCAAAAAGAAAAATAATATATCTTGTGTAGTGGCATACCATGATTTGATTTGGTGATGGAGGGAGACGAAGAAGGAGATGAAGGTGAACCATGGCAGATCGATAGAATACAAGGTGAACCATAAATTGCGATTGACCTTCCATGAATTGCGACGGAGCTCCCGTGGTGTCTAAATTAAGTTAAAATGCAAGTGACCTCCCCTCAAATACAAGTGCAAGTGATTTTCCATGAATTGTAAATGATCTTTTGTGGTGTGAAAATTATGATAGACTGCAACTGCAAATGTCCTTTCTTGAATTGTGACTAAGCTTTTATGGTGTGCAAATTAAGTTAAAATTCAAATACAAATGATTTTCCATGTATTGTAATTGAGCTTCCTTGGTGTGAAATTTTGACATTTGCTCTCTCTCTCTCTCTCTATATATATATATTTTTCCTAAAGGACCATAGATTTCATATGCCAATAGCCAATTAATTTTTCAATAAGTGACTTTTACCCAATTTTCCAAATTTGTTTCTTGTTTGGACAAAAAAAAAAATATTTGTTTCTCTATTTTATCCTTGTACGCGATTAAACTCTAGGTGGTACTTGTAATTTATTATAGTTAATGTAGTATCTCTCTCTCTCTCTCTCTCTCTAGATCTCTTAACTTTTATCAAGGGCATATTTAAAAAGCTTTACAAGTTTTTTACATATTTAATGTCATGACTACTTTTTAACTAATGTTTTTGGTCCAATGGTTAAACCACACTTATTATATTCTCAGCCATGTCCATCGGAGTGTGTGTCAATGGAGGTTTTGGAACCATGATTATAATCGCTTTCAAAACACGGTGATTCAGGCAGAGACGAAGTTTAGACAAGTTTACTGTTTTTGCTTTGAGTTTGAATTTGATCATTAAACTTGTTTTATTCTACTCCTTTTCCCTTACTCATGAAACACACACATAAAATAAATTAAAAAATAAACAGGGAAATAGTTGTTGTTGTTTTCATCTTATGCTTGAATTTGGAAAATATTAATTATGGGTAAAGTTGCTTCAGGGGACACAAACCTCTTTCTAGATTTTACTTTCAAGTTACTTCAATTCTCTCACACCACCATGTCAGCATCTGGTTCCTCAGTCCCCAGAACGATATCACTTAGCTTAATTTTCTAGTTATTATTCTAGAAAAGTGACACAATTCAGGTTGACAAATTTGCTTCCATCAACAGCAATATCACCAACCTTAGTGTACTTTCTTTCTCAGCTCAACTGAACCAAGAGCAACTGTTATTTTTATTTATGTGTGATAAGGGAGTTTAGGATAGTTTGTATGTTTGGTATCACTTATTTTTAGGTAATAAATCCTTATTACGCAAGTAGAAGACAAATACATTAAATTATCCCAAACGAGTACAAGACAAGTCATTCCATTGAATGCTGACATATTCAAGGGATTCAATAAAGATTAAACCCTAAGCAATTCACAATGCATATGCCTTTTTATTTGTCAAGAAACTTGTCATCCTAAATGCATGTATTGTTAATGAAGTGAAACCTGCAACATACCGGGAAATCCATCTTTCACTTCATAAGAACAAACGACTTTTTTTGTCACTTAAAAATTCGTAAACAATCGTTTAAGAATCTGAAGCTGAACAAGATAATTTTCTGCAGGTCCAAGAACTGGAAGGCACCAATGCAGGCAAATAACCAGAATGTGTCTTTCATGTTGTAGGCACCCAGTCAGATCAGGCATACATCAGAGGACCGATGGGCTTGTACAAGAATGAAACAGAAGATAATTACTCATAATTAGTTATCATGAGATAAAATCAACGAGTCAGATACCGTGTCTCTTGGGTCATGCTACTACAGAATCAAGATTGGAAAATCTCAAACGAGACAGCGGCTTATTTGATAGCTGTGTTCGTCGTACGATTTTCTGTAAATTATGTAATTGATGGCATTATATTGACAATGCATTGAGAATGGTTTTCTCGTACCTAGTCTAATCCTCTCTTTTACCTTCGCTCCTTTCATCGTTTTCCTTTTCAGTACTGCCCTTCAACCTGTCTTGCTACTAAAATTTCTAGCCTATACCAGAATCTCACAGATAAATATTGAGAACGGATGAATCAAGATTACTGTTATGAATTATTGCAGATATATTTCAGTTGTTTGCCCATCGACCCCCAAGCCCCTTCAAAGCAATTGCAGCTTTTCAACGTTACAAATCCAAAAAGTCTGATGGTGTGGATTGGCAGTATTCAAACTAGCAGCAGCACAGGAAATCCAATTGATTTATGTTAAATATATAATAATATTATTATTGAAAATATTGATAATGGAGCTAATACGTGTCAATGCCTTCTCCACATAAAATGCCAAGTTATGCCATTGCTGACTTTCTTTTTCTTGTTCAAATTTTGATCTTGAAAACAGGTTTAGCATTATTTTATCTGTTGAAAAATTTTCCCATGGAATTAGAAAGATCCATCCGTAGCAGCCTGTATCTGACAAAAAGAACTATAGTTAACAAGCAAAGAGTGAAAACAGGACTGAGCAGGCTGTAACCAGTGGACCAACTAATGGCACCAGGGTATGTCCCATGAGAGGCAAGGGAAAACGGAATTACAAAGCGGATCAGCTGCAAAGGCAAAAGGGCGTGGTTGAAGGAGACCAGCTTTAGAGGGAGAAGATCGGTAGCAGATAAAGTTGGGTGAAAAGCAAAAATTCACATGATTTTTTGTCTCTCTTGAGTGCAGGTTTTATTTCCACCTATGTATTGCTTTAAGTGCGACCAAGCGATGGTTCATGTATCAATACGTGCATCTAGATTGACCCCTAATCTGCAACAAAAAGCAATGCATCATAATCTAGACCCTAGACCAAGATTACTTAGGAAGAGGTCAATGCAGCAGCCAATCACTGAATTCTCAAAATAAAATGCTATTCAAACAACCTCTATATTCATTCTCATTATTCTATGTTCAAAGTTATTGGCATCCATAGTTCGACTCAAGCATGGTTTATAACTGAATAATGGGGACTCCAGAAATAAAGTTTGCAGTTTAAATATGCATGCAAAAAGTATACCAAAGCAAGTAACAGTCTACAAAGAATGTTCCAGTATCAACCAAAAACTGTTCATGCTATTCGCACCAGAACCTTGTTCTTTTTGCCCGCAGACAAAAGAAGCACTTTTCCATCCACTATATCTACATCCTCTATTCTCTTGTCTTCCTTGTTTACTCGATTATTGTTTAAGTAAATGCCTCCTTGCTTTAACATTCTACGCGCAGCAGATTTGCTGTCAAACAAACCAGCAGAAACTGATAGATCAACCAAAGACAAATTCAAAACCTCATTATAAGCTAAAGAGCAAGAGGGGACATCCTCAGCAATCCCCTCAATAGTTTTCCAGTCCAACTTTGTCTGAGATCCTGGCTTCAACGCTTCTGTTGCCTTGAGAGCTTCATTCAGCCCATCTTCCCCATGAACGAATCGGGTAACTTCTTCAGCAAGCCTTCTTTGAATGGTATTAGGCACATAACCAGGTTTTGTCATCTCTCTTTCCAAAGCTTCTATCTCTTCAATATCTAAAAAAGTAAGAATTTTCATAAACCTGATCACATCAGCATCTGGAACAGAGAAAAAATACTGGTAAAATTTGTAAGGAGACAAGAAGGCAGGGGATAACCAAATAGCACCATCCTCTGATTTACCAAATTTGGTACCATCACTTTTCAAGAGAAGAGGAAATGTCAAGCCGTAGGCACCCTCAGCTTGTAATATTTTTCGAATTAATTCAGTCCCAGCAGTTATATTACCCCACTGATCACTACCCCCAATTTGAACATTAACGCCCTCGTTCTTAAACAAATATAAGAAATCATAGCCCTGCAACAACTGGTAAGTGAACTCTGTATAGCTCATTCCTTGTTCCGATTCCAACCTCTTCCTCACACTTTCTTTGGCCATCATTGAACCCACCCTGGCATATCGACCCACCCGTTTCAGAAAATCCAGTAAACTAAACTCCTTCCACCAGTCGTAGTTATTCAAAATCACAACGGAAAAATCTTCGGGATTGGAATTCGGATTCAAGTACATATTTTGAGTATCACCGAGAATTCTTTTAATAACGTTGCTAATACCTACAATGTTCTTCTGCAGAGTATCGGCATCGAGTTCAGGTCTCTCGAGGGTCTTCCCAGACGGGTCTCCGATACGAGCGGTGGCGCCACCGATCAAGGCAACAGCTTTATGGCCGCATCTGCGGAACCAAGACAGCACGATGAGGCCAAGAAGGTTACCCAAGTGTAAGGTCTCAGCCGTGGGGTCGAAACCGCAATAGACCTTGAGGGGTCCAGCAGCAGGGTCCGAACAAGCCGTTCTGAGAGAATCGCTGGTAACGGACTCAAGTAGACCTCTTTCTTCGAGAATTTCGACGACATTGCGGCGAAGCACTCGATGCTGGTGGTGGGATTCAGAGGCAGAAGGTGAGATTTGGAGGCTGCAAGTGGCCCTAGTGAATTGAAGACGAAGGGGAGGAGATAAATTGGAAGAAAAGAAGAAGGAGGAAGAAGAAGGTTTGAAGGGAATGAGAAAGAACTTGGTGGGATGAGAGAAGAGAAGGGACCTCGAAGCAGAAATGGCGGCCATTCAGCTTCGCTTCCTGATGCAAGGGATATGTCATTCGCGGGTGGGATTGATTAAACACTGAGGGGGAAAAAAACTTTTTTTTTATCTGGGTTGCGGTCCAATCCCACATGGCACCTCTATACATGCCACGTCATCTACCCACTCACTCTTTCTCCGCCTAACTCTTGCGGCTACCTTTCCAGAAAAGGAAGCTATATATGCAACCACATAACAGGGAGTGAAACAGGGCAAGAAATGGCTAGGCTTTCTTTCATTTCTTGGTGGCCTCGTCCACCATTTTGTTCTAGTTCAATCATGTTCTTCATTCTTGTTTTTCACCTTCATCTTCTTGCTGTTCCATTCATAGGGTTTGTTTCACTTGCATCAATTTTAGCCCCAATCCTGTTATGTCTCCATCTCTGCAATAATGGCTCCTTCTTGCCGAGTCTTTCTAGGAGGAGGAGCTCTGGGACGCATCCTCCTTCCTGGACTTCCTACCCGACGACACCTTCGTCCTCCAGGTCAGTCTTCTACTTCCTTTTCTTTCACATTTACACTTCTTCATTACTTCGTTACTCAGAATGGGACCATTTGGGATCTTTTTTTTCCTAATGAATTCCCATTTTCTTGTTCAATAATTGATTGTTTGGGGACAGTGGTTCTTGGAATCCTTGCATGTTGTTTACATTTTCTTTTTTTCTTCTCACCTTACCATCAAGGTTTATCAGACGAAAGAGAGGAAGAGTGGGAGGGTTAGGTGGAGATTGAGTGGTGACGTGGCATGAATGGGGTTGCCACGTGGGACATCAACCAAATTTAACTGTTAAGATTCAAACTTCTGGGACAAAATCTAATATCAATAACTACCTAAGAATTCTTTAAATTTTGTAATTTGTATAGATAAGTTTCACATGCTTTTGAAATAGTTTGTACTTTGTAGTGCAAACTAGGATCTAATCTGTCGTGTAAACATAGAATCTAGTGCTAATTTGGAGGCAGTAACAAATGAGTGTTTTTATATATTTTATTTTATTTATAAGAATTTACTTTTTTTTGTTTTTTTGAATAAAGTACTGGAATTCATTAATCCAACATAAGATTAATACAATAGGCTCCTCGAAGAGGACAAGCTAAGAATAAGAATTTACTCTGCACTCAAAATCTACATAGGTTATCAAAATAATTTTAACGAAATCATGGCAAAAATATTATTATCTCCCGCCTTATTATAAGATCTCATACAGTGTGATCAGTCTTTAATACAGTATCTTATTTATCGTGCAATCAGTTCTTAATATAGAGAAATACTTACATATTTTATTAGCGTCATCTTATCGTACTCTGATTAATTAAAATATAATAAATCATCTAATTTTAATCCTACATGACTTATGAGTCATTTGAAGAAATTCAAATTTCATGTTTTTAAAAACATGAACTTGATAATTTAGAAAAACAAAAAACGCAATTCCCTCCATTGAGTTGTTATTTTTCAAAATTATAAAATTTGAATTTTTTCTAAATGACTCATCAGCCATATAAGATTAAAATAAGATGAGTTGTTGTATTTTAATTAGTCAGAGTTTAGATGAGGTGGTATTTCTGAAGCATATAAGTATTCCTCCTTAATATAATAAGACCTTACTTATATTATAGTATAAATGATCCTTAATATAAGATATCCTTTTTACTGTAAGATCTTATTTGTAGGATAATTTACCATATAAATAAGATTTTATATTTAGAATTGGAAGAAAGTTTTTTACCCCACATCAGTTAAAAGTCAAAACTAGTTTTGCGATTATATTACTTTCTTATATTTTTGTAAAACTGGACATGTTTTCAGTAAATCATAACTTATAAATAATAGAACTGGTTATAAGTTTTATTTTATAGCAAATTAATACTTCCTCCGATCCTAATTATAAGATAAAATTAATTTTTTTAGAGAAATTAAGGAAGCCAATTAAATTACTTTAGAGTATTTATATTTTTTTCTCTAAATTAATTAATTTGACTAATAAACTAATATATAATCTAAGGATACTAAAAATATAAACACTATAAAATAATTTAATTGGTTTCTTTAATTTTTGTCAAAAAAAAAAATCAACTTTATCTTATAATCAACGTAGGAACGAAGAAAATCAGAACATTATCGTTACTTATCCAGATCTAATTTTTGGTACAGTATAAACTAAAACTTATTTCTGTGAAATTAACCCCCGCGTTTTTGCGCGAAATTCGAAACCCACATCGTTCGTGCCACTAAGGCACTAACCCACTACGGCTCCCTCGATTTATTTATTTCAGACTCCAACGCAACGTAACTCCTCTGCTCATCATTCAGTGATCAAGGTTCAACTCGCCGCCTTCTTTCTTCTCTGTTCCGATTCAAAACATTGACGATGGAGCCTTCTTCAACGGAGGACTCATATTCGCCGCCGCCGCCTCCGCCGCCGGAGAGAAAGCGCCCCCATGAGGTATCACCTAACAAGGAGCTGGCTAAGATGCTTGTAAACTCTAGCGAACAAGTCTACCAGAGTTTCATGCAACAAATTCGAACTGAACTTGTTACTCCGGCGGCCGATGTGGCCGCCGCCAAGAGACGACAACGTCAGATGCGGGTTTTGAAGTCTCTACGCTAGCATGATATTCTGGTCATTATCATTGATGCCTCCACGCTAGTCCTTCCTCTGTAAGTTTGTTTGTTTTTAAGCACTAGTTGACCTTTTGGATGAGTACTAGTGGTGAAGGATGATGCCACGTGTTACGGCATTTTTAAGCATTGCTTGTTACAAAAATCAAACGCAAAACACAAATCAATACAAGTCTCTAGAAGGACGAGAGTTTTGGGTTCTTTTTAATGTATATGATCTTTTAGTATGTTCTAGTTCTTGTTTTATCTATTGGCCGCATGATGATGATCTAATCAGTATTTAATTTTTTTTTAATTAGGTTATGCTGAATGAACCTAATTGGTTTGTATTTAAATGCAAGTCCAAATAGGACATAGTTACTCTGATATTTATTATAAGGTGCTAATTAATAAATATTTTTAATTATTTTTATAAGACACTTGCAAGTTTTTAAGGATTGACCATATTTAATAAGGGTAGTTGGAGAGAGTAATAATTAACACCACTCTATACCTAATTACTCCCTCCGGTCCTATTTATAAAAAACTTTCATTTTGAATGAACAAAACGAATTAGTAGTTAAAAGTAAAAAGTGTGTAAAAAATTCCATATTTTTTTCATATATACCCCTATTTATGAAAAGAGTACATGAGAGATAATGAATAAAAAAGTATGAGAGATAACTCTTGGTATGTGTGATAATTAATTATAAATATATGTATTTAATAAGGGTAAAATAGGAAAAAAAATCTTACATTTTGACACAAAGTGAAAGTTGCTTATAAAAATGATCATGCCCATGAGAGAGAAAATTACTTATAAATAGGACCGGAGGAAGTATAAGTCATTTGTGCCTTATTCTCGCAAACAAAGAAAAATATTAAATAAATAAATTTTTCCATGCTTGCCCTTATTTATGAACAAGAACATATTTTGATTATTTTCTTTTACATCTTTTTATCGCTATGCATTTACATCTCTCTCTCTCTCTCTCTCTCTCTCTCTCTCTTTTTTCTTTCCCATGCGCCCAACCAATAATAAATATGGGTAAAATTTATAAAACCTCATTTATTATCTTATAAGTGACTTATATTTTGAGCAAAATTTTTTTAGTACAAGTGACTTATAACAAAATACAGAGTGATAGACATTTGAGTTTATAGTAGCTGGTAAAGGCAATATTGAAAATTATTCGAATTTTAGGATAACTTTAATATTTTTAACTATTTTATTGATTTGTGAGAATTTGTAATTGATTCTTTGTTGTCTTTATAATACCATCAAGAGTAAGTAGGTTCCTGCCGTAACTTATTATTACTTTATCTGGTCTTTCCATTTTGCGCGACCCAAACTGAGTAGCAGTGTTTTTAAGTTCATGTCCTACCATTTGGGATAACTGGTTAGATTAATTTCTTCAGGCAACAGTTTGAATAATAGGGCTCAATCTTGGTTTCTTAATTCCTGCGAGTGTTAGTTTGGAATAATGATTGGAGTTTTCAAAAGTGATTTTTCAATCGTAATTTATGGTATACGGATTAAGTATATGAAAAAAGTATTGTGTCAACTTATGTGTATAAGCATTTATAAACTTTTCATAAGTGATGCAAAACATACTAAGTTCAATAGAGTTGTGAATATAACAGAGAGCATACAACAAGAGGTTTATTTGATATGAAGGATTTAGAAGGGATAGAAAGTTGTTATGAGTAAATTTTTAAAAAAATTGAGTAGAGGGTTACAAAATTTTAATTAAAAAAAATGTAAGATAAAAGAGTAAGTAAAATCAATTAACAACTTTTAACCCCGCTTCTCTCATTTTTAAAATTCAACTAAAAAATTTGCGGCCTTCGCTCCCTTCTCCTATCCTTATACCAAACAAGCCTTAAACAATAGTTGGTGGCTGGGGAACTTATGTTATAGTGTTACACCTGCGCCTCTGCTAATTAAACTAGTGTGTTGTATTACTATACTCATTATCTATTTAGGGTTAAGGGGCAAATTCGTCTTGAAAGTATAGACTTCGGAGCAATATTATTCTGAAAATTTTTTTTAATCTTAATGTTGTCCTAAATATTTTAAAACGTAGTAATATCGCCCCTCTTCTAACCAAAGTTTAAGTTAACCGTTAATTTTGAAAATTGCTTACATTGCAGCCATTTATACTCTGAATCAAACTCATCATCAGACCTCATTGCAACTCAGCAACAGCACCATCATTCTCTCACCACACACTTCTTAGTGTCTTACCCATCCTACCAGCCGTCGTCGCTGCCTCCGCATTCGAGCACCGTCATTCTTCCTCCTGCGCAACTCGTCATTGATTCTGGAACTTGACTCGGCGTCATCTACCTGAGCATCGCCAGTACCGGCGGCAGCGTGGCGGTCCTCGCCGACGTGAGCGAGAACTTGTTCCAGATTGTTGCGTAGGAAATTTGCGGAGGCTTCGTTGGTCTGAGCATGTTCCATCCAGATTTGATTCTCCACCTACAGGCTCTTCACTCATTCTTGAAGGGCCCAATTCAGCTTCCCTATCGTCTGGATTTCACCGTCCTTCTCTTTCGGCTTCTTAGCCACTGCCTCTTGGATTGCTGATATCAACGCCGTCAATTGCCTCACCGTCTGCTTTTGTAACTCCATCCTCACTTTCTCCGTCTGGTTTATATAGATCAACACAGAGATGAATCATCAGTCAAATCACGAAATCCGAATACAAACAGGTGATGACGAAAATCAAGGAGATGAAGAAGGTGCGTGGTGGTTACATGTTGGGCAATGAAGTGGTCGATCTCGAATTGCTGGTTCTGGAGCTGGAAGAAGATGCCTTGGTTGAGAAACGAAGAAGATTGAGAGGAAAATTTGCTGATCTTGTGAGGGATCGGAAGAGCATTTGATTCTTTGGTGGCGGTGGCGGCAATAAACTGGTCTCTTGGACACTTCTTGATCGATGGTGGCGCGGCGAGGATGCGGTAGTTGAGGCCACTGTCAGGCTTGTTCATGAACATTTTGGCGGAGGCCAAATCACACGCAGTTGATTGGTAAAACAGGAAGAAAGGATCAACTATGGCTGAAGACAGAGGAAGCAGAAGAGGAAGAGCCGAATCCATCTGTGCATTGCATACATCACTGCAACAACAAAAAACCAACCACTGAAAAACACCACAGGTTGAGAAAACTTCAGAAGAAATCACAGTACAATGTGTTTGTGTGTGTGTATACACACCTGTTTGGGAGGAACTGAGGAGGGAAGAGATTGATGTGGCGAGCTTCCACTTCCATGAAAAAGTTTGGTTGGTGTTAGCTTCCATGTGATGAGTGTGGGTGCAGATTGTTGGTGGCGTATGGCATGATGAAGAAGAAGAAGAAGAAGACAGGGTAAGCTATAGGGTTGGCGAGGAGTAGGGGGAGGCTTCTAAGTTCTCTGTGAAATGATCGAATGAGGGAGAGAGACAGAGAGAGGGTGAGGTGGAAAAATCAGAGTATATGTGGTTGACATGTAAGCAATTTCAGTCAAAATTAAGGATTAACTTAAATGGTGATTAAAAATAGGACGACATTACTATATTTTAAGATTTTTAGGACGACATTAAGACTAAAAACACTTCTAGGGCAATATTGTTTTTAGGTCTATACTTCCGGAACGGATTTACTACTTAACCCATATACTTATAAGTTACTTACGATTTTTTTCACTCGAACTAAAAAACCTTTAAATTTAATAAATTTTCAACTTTATCTCCATTAAATATATATATATACACGCTTTAAAAATTACATAACATACACTAACATTTAAGGAGGGGTAAAAGATAAAACCGATGATAAAAATATTAATCAAGACCTTATAATTAGGATTTCCAGTTTCTCTTATAAATTGAATTAGAGTGGTAGGATTATATACCATTGATTCATGAAACGGGGGTGAGATGAGGAGAAGGAAGCTTATCGAGCATCTGAAAATTTTAATACAAATAAGTTTCATTTAAAGAGAGAATTAAATGCTTGATATTTATAGAAGTTCGTTAATTAAAATCAAGTGATTCCATTTTTTTAGAGTTAATATAATGTTTGGTCATTATAGTTTGTCTTCATTTTGATTTCAATTCTTATTATTTTAAACCATAACTTTTGATCCCTCAATTTTTTTTTTAATCTAAAACGTTAGTTCAAGAAACTTAATGAAGATATAGATCATTTTATTCATTGAGGGGCTAAGTATTATATAATTTATATAGATCAAAACTAAAATAAAGACAGACCATAAGGATCAAATATTATGTAAATCCATTTTTTTTTATTGATTAACATTGGGTAACATTATATGAGGAAAGGAATTTAACTCATTTGAAAATACAACTAAGAATAAATTGCCTTTGGAGGGGAATTTCCTAGTATTGTTCATGTTTTTCAGGGGGGAAATATAATATTCTACATAGGCTGCGAATTTTTCTGTTTGAAGGTATTAGAGTTTTCCCCCCCTCGTGATTCGTTTAATAATATTCAAGCCATGTGGCTAGATTTTAAAACATCTCTTATATTAATACTTCAACTTATTTATTATTTGCTCTTTTATTTTTTTAAGTCTAGTTTATTTATAAAACTCTACAAATACAAGGATCTCCCATATCTTAATGGTGTCTTAAAAAGTGTGGATAAAAAGCAAAATTCGTCATCTACTATAGAGAGTGACAACAAAGATAAGAAATGAAAAAACTAATAAAAACAGTTGGGGAAAAAATACTGATTGAGACGATGATAAAAAATGACAACGAGAAAGCTGAAAACAAGAGAATAAAGGAAGAACTAACACCAAATGGCCTTCTCGCTTTACAGCTCATCGTGGCTGCGCTTTAATGGATTTTAAATTCTCTTTTTTTTTGGGGGTATTTAAATTCTCTTAGTTGAATAAATAATAAAATATATTTTAAATAAAAACAGAACTATTATTTTATTTAATTGAAGCAATACAAATCCCATCTCACAGGATCTCTAGGCTTTGTTTTTGAGCATCTTAAAAGTTAAAAAAAAAAAAACTGATTCAATTAATTAATTGATCACAGAAAACCGAAATTAAAACGGAATAAAGGGGTTTGGGCAAAAATAAAAAATATCGTTGAAGAATAAGATAGAGCCATCAGCGATAGAGGAGTCAGTGCGTTTTTGGGCAGTCAGAAGCCAGTGAGTTTTTTGGCCAGGCTAGTCAGTGGTTGAATAATAGAACGAAGACCAAAAAGAGAAATGGTGATATAGAAGCTCGATCCCTCTTTGTTATCTCAAAAATTGCCCTAAGCGAGCATCCCATTCCTCTGGTGGATGCGATCACCTCTGGGGTTGTTCGCGAAACCATCTTGCTGTCATCCATAGACTCGTCATTCGTTTCAATTGTCTCCTCTTCAATTACTGGAACAAGGTCCGGGGGTTCCTAAAAATAGCATCTTTTTCATTGCCTTTCGGTCGGGTAAATCCTTATTCCTTTTAATTTCTCAATTTTTAAGCTTTTTGCTATTTGATTTTATAGGCTTTTCTTTGTTTAACTTCGTTTTCTTCCTGAAAAATGGACAAATATAATACTGGCCTTGAGATGGTATTATTTGTACGAGTTTGCAGTTCTTGTTGCTGTTGTTGGTGCGAATGGTAGAGTTCTGGGGACGTATTTGGTTGGAAGATTGTAATTTTTTACTTCTATGTTGCACTTATTTCGTAATTAGTTAATGCTTAGTTGTTGAATTATAGTATTACCGTTTTATCATATCTTTTGTTTGGGAATCTATGGCCACGTGTTCCTTGGCTAATCATGTCCAGCACACTATAATGTTTTCCTCTACAAAATGTAGAATTATGAAATCCCTCTACACTGGTAATTCTTTCTTTCAAAATAATAAAAGTTGGTTTGCACTTGCTGGTTAAATTGAGCTGGGTTGACTCAGCAAAACAAGTTAAGCTTATTGTGCTGAATTAGTTCGTCTGTTATGTGAATCCAATGGATTTAGTCTGACCGATGTCTTCATGCATTAAATTAGGCATATGTTCCAAAATAAAGAATATTTTGACCCATGTTTCAACCAAGCATGTTTCAATCATACATCTGCATAAGGGCAAAAAAATCTTGTCCCTGCTTATTGCCAATTCTTGATTAATTACCATGTATGCTACTTATGTTGCTCAAGTTGCGCTAAGTTGCATATTAAATCTAAGGACTTAAAAAGTTGAATTGCCTTTTCAACCCAAGGATCTCACCTAATCATTTGGCTTCTTACAAACTTAATGAGTAGCCCACTGACGTTGATAAAACTCTGCTCTTATCTTTAATACATACTTGACTTGTGACTCATGACAGATAATAATAGGTCACAGTGTCTGTATAGAGCAATTGAATAGGCCAACCTGTCCCATTTTGACTCGTCATTAGATAGCTCTTATGCAGTTTGGGTATGGGTTATTTCCGTTTTTCTTCAGACCAAATTTTCACTAAATAGCCTGTATTAATCTATTAATCCTTTAACTGATTGGCAATTCCTTAAGCATGCCTCCAACTCTGAGGATGTTCTGCTTTGATTTTATAGACATTTGACATATAAGATTTTGGATACTCAAGTTTGGTATATTTCTGGGGCAATAGATTTGCCAGATAATTTGCTGGTTTTCTAGCCACTAATTTTACCTGATTTTGTCTGGAAAATGGAGCATAAAGTCCTTTAGCATTGTGCTGTCTTGCATGGTTTGTGTTTTGGTTAGAAGTGGGATGTGAGAGTTTTTAATCAGAAGTTTCTTCCTCTGCATCTCAGCTGGGTTTCAGCAAATGCTTTTTTTAAGAGGAGTTTCCATTGTTCATTTGCAAAGGGATTGGAGAGCTCTTCTAAGCCAATAAGTCTGTACTTTTTAACTTGGGGTGACTTCTGGCCGTCAATTTTTATATTGTGTTTTCTCTTTTCATCAATCCTATTTTGTACAAAATCAAAAGGAAGAAGAATTATTCCATGGTTTATCCACGTTCTTGGTTAATTTCAGAGTTTATTCATAGGACCTAGGAAATTCTAGATTTAAAATACTACCAAGCCCTCGCTTGCTGCTTTTCTGCCATTTCCTTTGGGGTAAGTTGTTTTTGTGCTTCGATCTTGCTTCTATCTAGTAGTGATGGCCAATCAATGATTTGCATGGGTATCTTCTGGATCTATAAATAATTGATATTCTTAGGCACCACTGCTCTAGTTCACCTGTCTTTTGAGTGTATATTGCACCCAAAATTTTAGTCTGGTTGTTTTTCTTGTAATGGTGACAGTTTGAATTTTCAATTTGTTTCTGGAAATTAGCTGGAAAAGGAAAGCATTAGGTTACAGATTTGGGCCTGTTTATTCATTTCCTTTCAAATTTACAATCAAATTTTCTGTTACTGATGCAGGTGTTATGGAGATATCCTTGTTAAATGTGCTTGTTAATGGCATATCCTCATTTTTGCACCTATCTTTTTCTGGGAATGGGAACTCAGAATTTGTTTCAAAGTATTACCAAAAGGTGGGGGAGAATCTTAAGTTGCTCAAGCCTATAGCTGATGCTTTGGTTGATTCTGAATTAGCTTCTGATGAAGTGCTTAACAAGGCATTTGAAGAAGTGGGTCGGGCTGTTGATGAGTTGAGGGAGCTTTTTGGGAATTGGCACCCATTGTCTAGCAAAGTTTACCTTGTAAGTCTCATATGATAAATATTTAAACTCTGAGAGCAGATTCCATATTATCGATTTATAATTCATAGTGAAATAAACTGCACTTCGATCATGGGATGGTTGTCTTCTTCCTTGCCCTTTGCAGTTGTTAAACCTATAGACAAATTTTGGGTAAATATCTTTCAATGTATTGATCACACTATTTACTGCTGTCTTGCATAAGAGGTGCATAATTAAACTGCCATCAAATCAGTCAACATTATCATCTCATTTCCCTCCATGGTTGGATTGGTGTGAAATACCATTGCCTCAGTTCAGTGGCTGTCAGCTGTTGGAGAAGAATAAGCAGAAATTCTTGTTGTCTGTTTAGTACCTACAGGATTCTCACCACTCCTCTTTCTTGATTATTAGGTTATGCGAGTTGAATCCTTGCTATCTAGGATTCAGACTTCAGCACTCAATATTTTCCAGCAGCTGAAGATTTCTCATCTAAGTCTCCCAGACGAACTGAATACTGTACAAGTTGAGGTGATTTATGTTAATAATAATTCCCTTTTTAAGAAAAAAATTTACCTTTTAGTACATTTCACATGTTTCTATTTGGATACAACTCAACTACAATGTCTACATGAAATTGCAGCATTGTGCTGAGAAACTTAAGCTTTTGGGACATGAGGAGGAAATCTCGTCAGTCATTAAGGAAGCTATTAGCGAACAAATGGAAGGTGCAGGACCTAGTTCAGAGGTCCTAGCAAACATTGCTGAGAGCCTGAGCCTGAGGTCTAACCAAGAGATTCTGATTGAGGCTGTAGCCCTTGAAAAGTTGAAGGAGATTGCTGAACAAGCTGAAAAAACTGCTGAAGCTGAGTATATTGATCAAATGATTACTCTTGTAACTCGCATGCATGAGCGTCTTGTTGCACTTAAGCAAGCCCAGAGCAGCAGCCCAGTTGCAGTACCTCCTGATTTTTGCTGTCCTCTTTCTTTGGAGTTAATGATGGATCCAGTAATTGTGGCTTCAGGGCAAACATATGAGCGGGCTTTCATCAAGAACTGGATTGATTTGGGACTTACTGTCTGTCCAAAGACCCGTCAAACCTTGGCTCACACCAACCTAATACCTAACTACACTGTAAAGGCGTTAATTGCAAACTGGTGTGAATCAAACAATGTGAAGCCAGTTGATCCCATAGTGTCCACAAACTTAAATCAAACATCTTTTCTTCCTGGGTACATGGAATCTGGTGCAACCAGGGAATCACCTGTTTTAGCTCATTCTAGGACCAACCAACCATCCTCTCCGGAGGCAGTTCGCTCCCATTCTTTCAGTTCACCAAGTAAGAGCTTAACTTCTGGAGAAATCCAGAGAGAGGGAACATCACCATTTCATCCTCGTTCAACTTCAGAAGGCTCCTTAAGCGGCATGGCTAATGGACAGTGTTTGGATTTTGCAAGAACATCACCTGCAGGTTCTGATGATAGGTCTGCTAGCTCAGATGAAAGGAGTGATGATTCAGTTGTCCAACCGTCAATGTCTCAATCTATAACTGAATCTTCCAATGCCCGTAGCTCTGAACAATCCCAAAGCCATGTTAGAGCAGCTTCTGATTCCAGTGCACTTTCCAGTGTTCAAGGAACACAAGGCAATGGCAACAGTACTCCTCAGCTGTCAGCCACTTCTGTCAACGGTAAGGATGGTTCTGTGGGGGTAAATTCTGGGATAGATGCTGATGGTGCTCCCCAGAGAGAACCCGAGATCTTACCCCGTGTGGAGACAAGGCCTCGAAACCAAAGTATGTGGCGGCGGCCATCAGAAAGATTTTTTCCTAGGGTGGTGCCCTCTGCTGGTGAAACAAGACCTGATCTTTCTGGTATTGAAGTCCAGGTTAAGAGTTTGGTTGAGGACTTGAAGGGCAATTCTGTTGATACTCAAAGGGAGGCAACATCAAGGCTCCGCCTTCTTGCTAAGCACAATATGGATAATCGACTTGTGATTGCAAACTGTGGAGCCATTGAATTGTTGGTTGACTTGCTTAAATCAACAGATACGACAATCCAGGAAAATTCTGTGACAGCACTTCTGAACTTATCAATCAATGATAACAACAAAAGTGCAATTGCAAGTGCTGGGGCAATTGATCCTCTAATCCATGTGCTTGAGACAGGAAGCCCCGAAGCGAAGGAGAATTCAGCTGCTACTCTCTTCAGCTTATCAGTGATTGAAGAAAACAAGATCAGGATAGGGAGGTCTGGGGCAATTGGGCCTCTGGTTGATTTATTAGGTAACGGAACTCCAAGAGGAAAGAAAGATGCTGCCACTGCTTTGTTTAACTTGTCAATTTATCATGAAAACAAGGGCCGGATAGTGCAAGCCGGAGCTGTCAAGCACCTTGTCGAATTAATGGATCCGGCGGCCGGAATGGTTGATAAGGCAGTGGCTGTTTTAGCAAACCTCGCCACAATTCAAGAAGGAAGAATCGCCATTGGCCAGGAAGGTGGGATCCCTGTTTTAGTTGAGGTTGTCGAGTTGGGTTCTGCAAGAGGAAAGGAGAACGCAGCCGCGGCTTTACTACACCTTTGCTCAAACAATCCTCGATATTTGAGCACGGTGCTTCAAGAAGGAGCTGTCCCACCATTAGTAGTCTTGTCACAGTCAGGCACCCCAAGGGCTAAAGAAAAGGTATGGTTCTTCCAAAGTGTTATCTCATTTTAATGCCTTTTATTTTACAAAGAGCGATGACACTTTTGTTTTTCTTGGTCTATGTTTAGGCGCAGGCTCTCCTCAACCAAATTAGAAATCAAAGAAATGCTGGGAGAGGCTGATTTTGAGTTGATCGTCTTTTTGTACCTTAAAAAAAGTTTTGAATTACGTCTTATAGGACATCTCTAAATTAAACTTTGATGACGCAACAAATAATGCTTGTAAAGGTGTTTTGGATTATTTTCTTACGTGGCATGTAGAGGTGAAAAATTTTCACGGAGGTGATTGAGTCCTCCTTGTAAACTGTGTGATGATGATAAGAAAAATATATACCTGTAAATCTAACTTCTGCTTCAAGAAAAAGAACTGTGTCATATAATATTGGCCGAGCATGAGCAGGTCGACGACGGACATATACTGAAGCTCTGTTTATAGAAGCAATGCTATATTTTGATTGACACATTGGCGTCGTGCTTTGGTGTTATTCTTGGTTCAGTCAGTTTTGTTGCGAGGTTATCAGATTTTCAAAGGACTTGATTAATTTGTTTATTTTTGTATAATTAATTGTGCTGTCAAATTAGTCAATAAAATTATTAGTGTATACTTTTTAGTTTGTTTGTAATTTATAATGCCATCGTCACAGATTAATTCATTAATTGTATTCTTTATGTTTTAAGTGACTATAATTTTTAATCTAATAGATGAGTTTCCAAAATCAAGTAGTGCTGAATTAGAATTTTGGATGAGATCGTGTAGGAGTGTTGCTTGTATTTTTTGTAACAATCCGGGCCTAAGCCGCAAACAGCCCAAGGAACATAAATTTCTTTCTTGATCACTAACACATAAATTAATTATTTAGTTCTTATAGTTTAACTGAGTTTGTTTTTTTTTCCTAGCAAAAAAAAAAAAAAAAAAAAAAAACTGGGTTTGCGACTCAAATCTTATAGTTTAACTCGTCGTGACTTAGTCCTTATAGTTTCCTAATTTTTATTAAAAACCTAGGTTTCTATCAACTCTTCCTATGTGGTGCTGAAAGGGTAAAATTTGCTTATTTGGCAAAAAAATTAACTTTAAGCTTTATGAAAATAAGATATTTCAATTCAAATACCACAATTTTGGTTTTATATATGTTTTTTTTCCTTGGGAGGGGTTGGAATCAATATATACTTAAGAGGAATAGGGGAATAAGCCGTTGCTCTCAATTTTCGCACTTTTGTCTCACATGTATTGTTTACAAAATAGTAATGGCTCTTGTGTCAAGCCATTTTTATAGACGATGGCTTCGTTCAACTCCAACTAAAATTGAATAGTACTTTGTTGCAAAAAGTTATTTCCTGCCCAACGTCACTTCATATATGCTTTTTCCATTATCAACCATTCAGTCAGAGTTGGTGAAGCATTTACTCAATCGAAGCCACTACCTTGGTCTTCATTCCATCTCTAGTAGTAAAGAAAGAAATATGAGCTCTAAACCGTCGCAATGTCTTTCTTCTAGGCCACAGGAGTATGCTGGGGGCGGAAGCCGAGGCCATTGTTTGGGTATTCGATAAAGAACAAAGTGTCCGTTTTTTCCACTTTTACTGGTTTTATTCAGTACTCTTTAGGGCTAGTGGTTTCTACTCGTAGAATTTGCCATGTGAAGAAGAGGAAATCGCTTGCCGCCGAAGAACGAGGTAAATTTTTTATAATGAACCATCTTTGTTCATGTGTATTTTGAATCAATGTGCATTTTTTAGGGTTTTAATCATTCCTTTGGGTTTACATTTTGCAGAGAGGTATATGCAGAAAGGGAAAATGAAAGAACAAGCTATTACAGTGGACGATGATGACAGAGGTGACGAAGAAGAATCAGAAGATGGTAATGAAGTAAAAATCAATGTTCTCTTCTCCATATTTCTTAGTCTTGAACTTTACACTTGAGCTTCATTCCTCTTGTCGTTATTCCTCCTTCTATCATCCTGGGTTTTATTTTGCTCTATGTAGTGTAAGCAGTACAAGTTCCCGTTTCTTTTTCACAGTAATGAGAAAGTCGTCATCGTTAATGTTGAAATGTCATTTTCAGTTCAAGTTTAAAATTAAGAAACTCAATAAAGCATTTTCCCCAAAATTTGAGAACTTAATATGGAATGATGAGTATGACTTCCTTTTTTCCTCACTTGGCGATGGAGATGATGTTAGATCTCATGTTTTGATGATAACAAAAGAATGGTTTGAAAAGGAAATGATTAATAAACAAGTTTGAACAAAGTAATGACAGGAACAAGTATCACTTGAAGTAAGCATTGAAGTAATGAAGAAAGGCCAAGAGAAAATGCTGATGAACTTGATCAGAAGAAGGATTTCTAAGGCAATACTCGAGGCGCTACTCGAGTAATGAGACAAAACTTGAAGTAATCAGAGACAACTTCCAGTAACCTGCCAACGTTACTCGAGGTGCTACTCGAGTAATAGTGTAAGTATTTTTAAGTTGCTCTCGGCCTGGCAATGTTACTCGAGGCGCTACTCGAGTAACCGTGTGAAAAACTTCCAGTTGCCATTAGGTTGCCAAAGATACTCGAGGAGTTCCTCGAGTAACTCTGTTTCTAAAAAATGATGCTCTCGGCATTTTGTACCACTGCAACATTACTCGAGTAGGTACTCGAGTAACGCACTAAAGTAAGTGAAAAACTTGAAGGTGGTATCCGAGTAACTTGATATATTTTTAACTAATTTCCTCGAGTCCTTACTCTGATATGCAAGTATTCAATAATCTATTTTAAGTGGATTCCTCGAGTAGGTACCCGAGTATGAAGAGATAACTTCAAAGAAAACCTCAAGTCATTACCCGGGTAAGTCAAGCACAAAAAGTACAGTTACTCGAGGTGGTACCCGAGTAACTTATGCAAAAATGAATGCATTACTCGAGTCTATACCCGAGTAATGAGGTAAGTGCTCTCGGCATCTAAATCCTGCAACATTACTGGAGTAAAGCATCGAGTAACCAAAAGTTTTTATAAAGGTTTACTCGAGTTGGTACCCGAGTAACTCATAAAGTTGTGAGTGCATTACTCGAGTAGGTACCCGAGTAAATAACTATTTACAAAGGTTTGAAATTTAGTTTACTCCATGCACTACCCGAGTAATCTTGTATTTATTGATTGACTTGCAGTTTGACAAAGATTTCTCGATGTTACTCGAGTAGGTACTCGAGTAAACTTCATGTGATACTCGAGTAGCTACTCGAGTAAGCAAACCCAGAAATCCAGAAACCTTTCAAAACGTTGAATATTTTGTTTCCTATATGATTAATCTTTCATTGTGTTAGTATTCTTAGCCTATTTACAGATGAACAATGAAGAAATCATATCAAGTAGTGGAAGTCAAATAAAACGTTCAAATGTCACCGACCGTCACCTACCACAACGTATGTTTTTCAAAAACTGGAAAAGTCAATAATGGCTGCGCACGCTCCAACGGACATGAAGAAATACGTTCCAGCAATCATTACCAATGTATCTATATATATGTGAACATCTGAACAGAGAAGAACACGAGAACACACTTACGAACGTATCACCAAGTTCATTACTCTGTTTTCATTATACTCTTGTTTCTATGCTTCAGTGATTCTTATTTACTCTGTGAAGAGAGATATTTCATTCAAACTCAATATTTGTTATTGAGGTAACTTAAGGTTGTGGAACCTTGAGTTGGGATTGAATTACAACTTGTAAAGGGGAGCGAGTGTCCAGGTGTAGGAACTTGCTTGTACTGAGGTGCCAAGAACCCACTGAATCTTGGAAGATATAGTGAAACTCTCAGAGAAGCTCTGAGGACTGGACGTAGGTCAAAGTGGTTGTGGCCGAACCAGTATAACTCTCGGTGTACACTTCGGTGATATTTCTCCTTACTCTTTCATGTTTTAATTTCAACGTCAAATTTTATATTTGCAACGAAATTTTTAAGATCACCCAATTCACCCCCCCTCTTGGGTGAAACGCTTGCTTTAACAGATGATGGTTTGGATCACTTTGAGGATGATGGATTCATCATTGGTTTTGATGAAGAAGAGGACGATGACAATCCACAAGAAACACAAGAGACAAAAAAGAAGAAGAGGTTTATTTCCCTTTTTACCCTATAATGCAATTCGATATATGGTACTCAACATTAATTGCTCTTTACTAATTATTTCAGAAAATCATGAATTGCATTGTTCTTGATGATGATGATCTTGAGCTAATTGGTGAAAACCAGATCTTGGGTATCAATCAGGACAAATTGATAAGCATTTGCATTTGCTTCATTTTGATCTCTAGCTTATTTATTTCCCTTGCGTCTGCTATATATGTATTGATCAACCAAAACATTTGACCATTTCTTTCCTAAGTATGTTTTTAACTGCCAGTTTTCCAGGTATTGATCTACTCAAAAATAAAGAATAACACAAGAAATTCAAACATCTTTATAGCAAAGTAGCTCCATCTTTTATCTAATTTTTGTCCCATTTTCTATTATTAGATTTTAGCTTGTCATTTATGATTTCCTATAAATATATCTGAGATATTTTCTTCAATGAGTGGTTGTGGTTGACGCTAACATACACACATGATTGCTATGTGCATGAAAAATTAATTAATGATTTCTAGACATAATGAGATCATATAGAGCACATTGAAGGAAAAAATTCTAATGTCATTAGCCTAAGCTCCTCTCAACTATCCTAGAATTGAGCTGGGGATCAGTTGTGTATGTAGCATTCATTACTTTAGTTGTGGAATTGAAATTGACAGCAAAATGCAACTTGATTTAACTTTATTAGTAATTAAAATGTTTTCAAAAATTGGAATATGATGTTCATCTGTTGGAATATGAGCTCATATGTTGTTCATCTTTTCTCAAAGTGAGGCAAGGAAAATATATACTGAATGAAGGGCAGTTCTTTTTATTCATATTAATATCACCAATACCAATTAGCAAGGATAAAGTAGATTGAATAAAGGGCAGTTATTTTTACTGAAAGGTCAGGGGAGTAGGTAATTCTTCATGGTTTAATTGAGTAAATCTTTAATGCCTGTCATTCTATGTGTACGATCATGATTTTTTCCTTGATTTGTGTCTAATGCAGCACAAGCTATAATATCTACCATTTTGGTGTACCTTCTCAGCATTAAGGCTATGGAAGTAGGTGGTGCAGATGCTCCATGCTGTAATAGGTATCAACAGTGCCTACTTTTTTGAGAAACTCAAACATCTTTATAGTAAAGCAGCTCAATCTCTTATCTAATTTTCGTCCCATTTTCTATTATTAGTTTTTAGCTTTTCATTTATGATTTCCTATAAATATATCTGAGATATTTTCATCATTGAGTGGCTATGGTTGTGGCTGACGTACACATGATTGCTATGTGCATGAAAAATTAACTCATGATTTCCCAACATATATAATGAGATCATATGGAGCACATTGAAGGAATAAATACTAATGTTATAAAACCCATCCATTGCTTGCAATTTGAAGTTCTTTTTTTTTTAATGCTTTCTTCTTAGAAAAACAAACCATTGTTCACAATGTTGCTCTATTAGATGATTTATCTTTTACTTTATTAAATTCTTAAGCCTTTCTAGTGACTCTTTAGATGATTTATTTGGCAGGGTGTTGACTCGCATATATACTGCTATGGTAAACATATTTAAAGAGTCACAGAAGAGGAGAATCTGACTTCCTCCAAAAGAAACTCAAACATAAAGAATAACACAAGAAATTCAAACATCTTTATAGCAGATCAGCTCAATATCTTGTCTCATTTTTGTCCCATTTTCTATTATTAGTTTTTAGCTTTTCATTTATGATTTCCTATAAATTTATATGAGATATTTTTTTCATTGAGTGGATGTGGCTGACATACGCACATGATTGCTTTGTGCATAAAAAATTAACTAACGATTTATGAACCTAATGAGATCATATGGAGGACATTGAAGGAAAAAATACTAATGTCATTAGCCTAAGTTCCTCTCAGCTATCCTAGATTTGAGCTGGGGATTAGTTGTGTATATAGCATTTATTGCTATAGTTGTGGAATTGAATTGACGGTAACATGCAACTTGATTTAACTTTATTAGTAATTAAAATGTTTTTCAGAAATTGGAATATGATTAATGATATAATATATGTTAATATGAATGAATTATCTGTCTTCATGTAAGTGCATATGAGCTCATATGTTGTTCATCTTTTCTCAGAGTGAGGCAAGGAAAATATACACTCAATCATTATAAAATGTTGGGTTATATTTAATGAGATTCTTCCATTAAGGGCTTTGTTGCTATCAAAGAGGCATAGTAGGAAAGAGCAGCAGCTGGAAATGTATGGTAGAAGGTCATTTTCTATTGGTAGATATATGGTATTGCATGACCTTATTTTGAATAGCTTTGTGTACTCCAGAATCAAAGTTAGAACAAAGCTGCTTTTTGTCTATTCTGGAGGTCCACTACTTCTAATTACTCTTATTACTTACTAATTAATTAGTGGTAAGGATGTCACCTATTGGTACTTGCTTTTGCTTAGTACAATATCCATAAACAATGAAATAGGTGAAGTACATTGTTACGAGTGTGAATGATCAATTAAATAGTGCAAGTGTAAACTGTCGTAATCAAGTAATATAGAAGTGAGTAGAGTATCGTTCCCACGAGGATTGATCACTAAGTACCAAAATGGGTAATTTTAATTTTATTTAGTCGATCAATAAATTGGTGATTGATAGTACAAATAAAATAAAAATAATTAAATATGAGTGTAGATGATATGAAAACATATATGAGAAAAAGTCCTAGGGATTAGATTTCACTTAACAAATTTTGGATTGAATCACTTATCTATTCTAGCCCAATTTATTCCACATGATTGATAGTCGAGTTTCCTTAATTTAATTACTTGCCTCTTCCAAGGTCAAGCAATTCTACAATTAATTGCTAATCCAATATATTCCTATATGAATTTAAGCAATTAATTATGCATTAAGATTTATGAAACTCAATAAGACTACACAACTCATATGAATATATTCCTATTTCATATGCAAGTCATGGTTTTAATTATAGGATCTACACACATGCATTTCCTTCCGGTCTCAACATGCATATTGTAATCATTCAAAAGGTGGCCAATCAAATGAAAGCATTAAGAACAATAATTAAAACTCAATCATGAAGGAGAAATTAAAACTAGACTTAATAAGTTAAGATTCAATCCATCATTAGTAAGCTACGTCATCACCCTAGGAAAATGAAAATTTAGCTCATGATAAAATTAAAAACAAAACCAAAATAAATTGATATTATATAAAGCTAGAATGAAATCCTTATAAATACTGCATAAACTTGAATATTAAATTCTCAAACATAAATATACAACCAACAAGATGCATGAAAAATGGACAAATCTAGCCATCCCTTTAGAAGGTAAAACCTTCCATGTAGGCGGCATGAAAAATGTAATACAATACTAAGCCTTCCATGTAGGAGGCATGCAAAAAGTAATATAATACTAAGTCTTCCATGTATGAGGCATAAAAAAAATAATACAATGCATAAAATTAAAAATAAAAAATAACACAATTTATTTAGAAATGTCAGAGAAAATATCTCTCCCTGTCAGAGAAGGATCTTTGACTGTCAGAGAAATATCTCCACTATATTTCTTCTCTCCTCCTCCTTCCATTTTGCAAAGAAGCACACATATATGTGCGTCTGTTGCTTCTTCTTTTTTTTCCACATGTGCTACAGTATTTTGCCTTCTTTTCACGCATGAACGTGACTTTTCAGCAAACCTACGTATTTTTTTCATGTTGCTACAGTGATTCCATCCGCTACAATCACCTCCATCCGCTACAGTAACGTCCTGATACAATGATTCCGTCATGAATAGTGACCGACGCTACAGTACTGACCTTTTTTTTTTATATTTTCCTTTATTTTTTAAATACTATTTATTTTACACCCAAATATATTATATTAAGCTCAAATATCGTCCATAAAATCATCATATAAGGGAAAATAAATATGCAAATATTTCACTTATCACACATATGATCAATGGTCATGGGGAAAAAATGAATCCTGATTTAAGTATGGGAATTTACAATGATATTAAAATTTGGTACTAACCAAAAGGAATTTATTTAAACTCATATGTCAACTTCAGTTTTTTAAAAGGAGTTGTGTATATTGCAAAATCAAACTATTGTTTTTTAGTACTTGGCATACTCACAAAGAAAGTTATAAAGGACATTTGATTAATGTTCAAGGAAAAAAAATCATTTTTGATTACAGCAGGCAGATGTACAATGAGTTTAAAATCTGTTAATAGCCAAAAGGGAGAATGAACGCATATGGGTTTCTAATTCATCTGAATGAACTAAGGAAAAATCGCAACATAAAGTTTTTCTACAATTTATTTAGAATTCAATAGGTTTCCATCTAAGGGTTTTTAAACTCAAGTTGTTTCTATTTCCTCAGAATGAAGTAAGGAAAAAGTTCTCAAGTCAATGAAGCTGGCCATTTTTCTTGCATCAGCCATCTACAAGATATTGTAATTCCTAAAATCTCAGTCAAGTCTATAATTCTTTATTACTTCACTGACCCCAACTTAAATGCCTATCAATCAATGTGTCATAATCAAGGTTATTCCAATGTGTAGTTGTAAATGCATCACTTTCTGTACGATTTGTCCTATAGGTGTAGTTTTATGACTATGATGACTAATGTAGTAGGTGAGAGATAGTTCCATATGTCAGTAGGGATGAACAGTCACATGTCCTGGACCTATTCCAACTTCCAAGTCTCAGTGATTTTTTTAAATGCCTAATACTCATAATATTTGTTATGACCATGTAGTATTTTGGGAAAATATATTCTACTAAATGCCTAATGTCTAATTCCTACATTTTCTTTAAGCCCATGAAGGAGATTTCCTTTAATTTCAAGGTGTGCCATATATAGTTTGCACTCAGTTTTGTCACAATATGGTGGCATACCTGTTCTACCTATTAGACTCTCTCACTTTTCCAGTTAGAACGTTGCTTTCCAACATATAAACTGATATTAAATTGGTATACATGTTCTAACTTCAATACAAAATCATACTTTATAATCGTTGCATGTTTTTTTTTAACATTGGTGGCAATGGTTAAATCATATTCAATTATTCTCAAACTTATATTGCTTCATACTTTCTCATGATAAATAGGATTATGCATGGCAGAATAGGGTTCTATTTTATTTGCTGTGAAATTGTTTAGCTAGATTTGATAAATAGGTCTATTGGAGATGTATTAAAATTATTCTTTTATTCACTTAGTGTGTTGGGAAATTATATATGTATCAAAATTAAGAATAAGTCTCAGACCTTTTTCTTAATGTGTCATAACCGTTCCTTCTTTGGTCTCATTAGGGTCTACATTCTACATCTGGGGGGAAAAATTCGGACTTAATCTTCATTAATCCATTGGATACAGGTAATTTAACCCTCACTTCTTTAGGCCCAGCCATATTTTGTAATCGTTGCATGTTTTTTCTGTCTTTTAATATTGGTGGCTGTGGTGAAATCATGTTCAATTATTTTCAAACTTATATTCCTTCATACTTTGACATGATAAATAGGATAATACATGCTAGATGAGGCTTCTATTTCATAACCCTTACTTATTTAGCCTCAATCAAGTATACATTATACTAGCTAAAAAAAACATGAGTTATGACTTCATTTTGATTAATCTATTGGGAAGAGATTTTTTCGCAGTAATTCGATGTTTGTATTTAGATGGATTCTTTCATGTAGGAAGGGGTAGAAGTTGCAGATGTGTGCTTTGATATGAAGTTTTGATCTAGAACATTGTTTTCCAACAATTTTGCTGCTATAACATTGGTGTATCTATTCTAATTGCAATCTAGAATCATACTTTGTAATATACATATGTTTTATCTCCCTTTTAATATTGGTGTATGTGATTAAATCATTTTCAATTATTCTCATGATAAATTATCCTTTTAGTCACTTAGTGTGTTGGAAAATTATATATGCATCAAAATTAGAGACAGAGTCTCAGACCTTTTTCTTAATGTGTCATAACCCTTACTTCTTTGGCCTCATTAGGGTCTACATTCTACAGTCTGGAAGGAAAAAAATCTGACTTAATCTTCATTAATCCATTGAATAGAGGTAATTTAACAATTACTTATTGTTGGTGTTTACATGGATTCTTTCATGTGGGAAGGGACAGCTATTGCATATGTGTTTTTTCAAACTTATTTGCTGCTTTTATATTGGTATATCTGTTTTATCTCCAGTAATCCTGATGTTATATCTCTTTAAGCCATGTCGATTTCTTTTCAAACTTATATTGCTCCATACTTTCTGTACTATTTGTCCTATAGGTGTAGTTTTATGACTATAATGGCTAATGTAGTAGGGGAGAGACAGTTCCCTATGTCAGTAGGGATGAACAATCACCTGCCCTGGAACTGTTCCAAGTCTCAGCAATTTTTTTTAAATGCCTAATGCTCATAATATCTGTTATGATCATGTAGTATCTTGGGAAAATATATTCTACTAAATGCCTAATGTCTAATGCATATATTATAATGCCTAACTGGTAAATAAAATAATTTTCATGTGATCAAGTGGATGTTATTATTGGATCGTGTGATCAAATGCATTATGTTTCTGTGTTTAGCTTCTTTCCCATTAGAGACATACTGTCTCAAATTGTTGAGAAGCATACTATGTATTTATTTGGTGAGTTCTTTTTTCTCCTGCATTGTTTATATCTCACTTCCTTACCTATTAACCTTATGCATTTCTTCTCATATGTCATTGGCTTTGTCATAAATATTGGCCCTTTGGAGGAATACCATTATGGATCTGATGTTAAAACTAAGATTCGCTTGATATTGAGTGTCGAGAGGTACATTCACCATATTTTAACCAAGTTTTCTACAGTTTAGGAATAGTTTAATTCATTATGATTAAACATAGTATTGTATGTGTGCCAAGGAGAATACTATCCAGATGGTTTTATATGATGAATGTACTTTGAATTTCTGTTTGAACGAGTTCAATGCTATGCAGAAGCCTATTGTGTTGATTGCTCAATTTGTAAGGGTTGGCTTTGATGAAAGGGTTAGTGAGTTCTAATATTTTTGCTCCTAATTTGAACATAACACAATTCTATTCAGTTTGGATGTTATTTTCTGTCATGATAGTTATGGCCCATCATTCAAATTATGTGTATCATGTTTAAGGCAAACCGGAGGTTTGCAGCTCTTTTCATGCAACTAAAATTCACTTGAATATGAAGTTTCTAGAGGTTATAGGGAGATATTTAGAAAGATAGAGTAGCATTTATTAGATGATGTGAACACAAATGACAATTAGAAATGGTTTTTGTGTTGTGGGGCAAACTTTATGTTATTTGATGTTTTTGTTTAGGTTTATGCATTAGTTGTATAAGACATTAGATTGACCAATTTTTTTATATGTTGGGGTGGGGGATGTTTTGGTGGTGGAACGTAGTTCGCGGGTAATGTTTTGCTCTTTTTTTGCTTGCTACATATTTTGATGTTTGATATGCCCATTTGAATTATATGAAGGTTGTGTTCTAGTGAGATTTTGTTAGTAGCCGACAGAAGGTTATTCCGCTTCGTGTTTGTTTTTTGTGTTGGTCACATTGGATGAGTGGAAGGTAAGGCTATACTTATATGTGATGTATTCGATGCACCCATACAAAGCATGAGGGGAATTTGTGCTTGTTTTTTAAAAAATTGTTAAATCAATCCAAGTGCATAGATTTTTTTAATTTTTTTTAAAAAAGGCCAAAAGCATGTAGAATTTTTGTTATTAATATTGTGGCTTGATTGAACTGATGATGAACATATTCGTAGATGAATTTATTGATATTCACTGCCTTATATTTCACTTTTGCCTTGCGGTAAAATACAATTCCAAACGTCGGCAAAAAAAGACAAAAAATACAATTGGAAACGAAATTCAACAAGAATTCACAACTGGCCAAGAAATCACTTCAACTCACAAACACAATTCAAGTGAGCACAACAAAATTAAAAGAAGAAGAAAACATTTCTCATTATTATTTCTCTGCAAATTCTAGTTCACCCTCCTACAGTTCCTCCTGATCTGTCCTTTGGAACCAGTCAAGGGCTTGATATCTCCCATCTTGATCATGGCAGAGACAAAGTCAGCGTGGAAGGCCCTCTCATTGTTACTGTAGGCTCGAACCAGGGAGTCGGTGGATCCGCCATTGAAGAGGACCTGATCAGAGTGAAGGAGTCCCCTCTTGGCGATGAGGTTCTTGAAGTAGTAGTTGTCAAAGTTGTTAGGAGTAACGAAGTCGAGGTTGGCAAGGTTGCCGTCTCCCGATCCGGCTTTCGCAGGACATGTCATCCTCCTCGCCTTTGCGAATACTCTGTCTATGTTGGCCTCATTGTGTACCCTACCCCTGAAACTCGAACACCTGGCCTTCCCTATTGTGTGTGCCCCTTTATTATGGACAAAACATGGTCAGTTACAGTTGGTATCAGAACTCGTAATCTCTCACTTCACTACATTACATACCACTAGGCTACTGTATCTTAAAAAATCTAAGAATGATAAAGAAGGCAGAGAGATACCAGATAAGGCAACCATGTCCTTAGCAGAGAGGCCATGAGATTTAAAGTTGGAGATGAGAGAGCTCAGTGACCCAAATGGAGATGGGATGGCTCCACTGTTTGCTGCTTTCAAGTTTGCTGTCTTTGAATCCCTCCTTCCCAGCTTCACTGTCCAGTCAGGCCCTCCAAGCTGAGAATATATATATATATATATATAAATCATCATCAACAACAGCAACAGCAACAACAACTCAGATAATATAATTCACTCTTGTGAAAAGAAAACTCACAAGAACAACAGAGTCACGAGCAGCGATGGCTACAATATCAGCACAAGAGACGACACCGGGGCATTGTTTCTCAATCTTTGACTTTATAGCATCGATCACTTCAAATCCTCTAACAGAGCCCTTGTTTGGAAGAGCATTCTTCTCTCCTTTGAAGGACCCTCTGTCATCCAGCAGTATTGATGCATCACACCCCTGTTTCAGTTCAAGACAAGTTTAAAAACAGAGTTTTTTTAAAGAAAAGAAGAAAGAATAATGATGAGTGAAGTGAAGATGTTAACGTCGACGAAGCAGTCATGGAAGTGGAGACGGAGAAGAGAAGCTCCCATGCGACGTTCTTTGAGAATTGCAGAATGAACCACAGATTTCACAGTGTTGAAAACATTCGGACAGCTCTTCGAATAGAAGTTTGGAGACAGTGCATAGCTTCCTGTCACCATCATCAACAACAAACCTAACCCAACAATGGCTGAACAAGAACCACCACCCATTATTTCTTGTTCTTCAATATACTCCTAATTGCTATGTATAAAATCTCTGAAGCTCTCAAGAATCACTAAGATGTTGTAACTTAGTGGATGGTCTGCGGAGATATGAAGGTGGTAAAAGGGCAATAAATAGAGCCAAACGGAGGAGTGTGGAGGTGGGGCCCCTTTGCCCTCACCTTCCTCTTCCTCTCTTTCTCCCAGCAGTCAATTGTCATCGTGTCCGGCTTTTCTCTTAACCACTCGCCATGGAATGCAAGTGTATGGATGGAATGGACTGTTCATTTACGTCCCCGTGAAATAATTTGTTGACAAGGATCCAACTTCACAGAATTATTATGGTCCCCTTCCCACATGCTTGTTCAAAATTAAAATGCAATTTTCATTTGTAAGGAGCCTTTAAATTCATGAGTTTAAATCTCGCTATTAGTTTAAGCCTTGAGGCATATATTGAACTTGGTGAGCCACCTCAGCTAAACCTTCTCTTATGTATATTCTTTATATATATATATAATCAATCACTAGGACAAAATTCATGTGCATGAATAATGTGGGGTTTAGTCGGGATAATATGAAAATGTTTTTAACGAGTGTGGATTAATCTATAGTAAATATAATTAATGAAACTGCCGTATAGGTGGCAAAACAATTACTATAGTAATTAAGAATGAATTATATATGAGCTGGAAAACATCTTGTTAACTATCTATCTGCTCATTTGGAATAGCTTATTTTTAGGTAATAAGTGTTTATAAATCGTGATTCACGGTATACGAGATAAGTATGTGAGAGGAGTTTTATCTCAGCTTACGTAATAAGGACTTATTTACCCCAAAACGTATTTTCAAACACAGTCCATATTGATAAGGGTGAACAGAAGTTTCTTCAAATTAAAGAGTGGGTACCATACCATGCTTAGAATCTGGGAAAACTGTGTGGGTAGGGTCGGGTTCTGTTATGGAATTGGACAATTGAAGGATAAATCCGGCAACATTGACTGTTCAAAATTTAAACGGAGACCGCTATATTAGTTTACCATTTATTATTAATTTATTACTGAAATGAAGGGACAGGAATTGATGCTCCATGCAAGTGTTTGCCACGACTCACTAATTTATTATCAAACAATTCGAAAAAAGATCAGATGGACAAAAGAATATATATATATATATACTACATAAAGTTAATTTGAAAGACTTCTCAAGCAAGCTACTACCTAGCCAGCTAAAGTTACATATATAGCCCTCTCAATTATTGAAATAGAGTTGGCACGTGAATACTGAAGAGTTAGCTCTAATAATTAAAATTTAAGAATCAATACTTGTTTTTGATTAAAAAAAAAAAGAATCAATACTTGGATAGTTTGTTTGTGGACACGAAAGGTGAAAATTCCAAAAGTTAATAATGCGCATGATATAGCAGGACCATAAACATACATAGCCTATCTATTTGGCATCTTCTGTTCTGTAACTTTGGTTTGTTTCGGCAAAAAAAAAAAAAACTTTGGTTTGTTTGGTTTTTCTTCCACACATTTATTCTCTATGATGTTAATAATCAATTTTTCTTTATATTACTGCAAATATGCTTTTCTTTCTTGGTACGTGCTCTTGTTATGCTTTTATCTTTGGACTTTGGCCGTTGGGGTGCTAATTAAGTAATAGGAATAATACATGTCTTTTTTTTGCCAAGAGGAATAATATATGTCTAGTCATATTTAAAAAGCACTCATATATAGATATAGGAGAAAGTAGCACACAGCCTATATTTATACATAACTTACGGCGCTCACACGTAAAACAAAAGTTGGTAATTTCAAACCTCTATCATAATTGCTGGTTTTGATGGGACGCCGGTTTGATTGGATAATAGACTAGACAAGTAAGCTATATTGACTAAAAGAGATTATTTCGTGAGACTGGTGCTGGTGTGTGTGAGAGAGCGATGGTGCTAAATAACTAGGCATCCTATCAATTAAATGATTATGATTTTTCAATTTTTTGTCCAAGAAAAAATATATATTTTTTTTTGGTAAAAGCAAGGTTTATGAATTCGGATCGAGTATTGAACTGGTCGAGATATTAGGTTAAGGGTTAGTGGATCAGATCAGGGTCAAACTGAAACTAAATCCAGGTCAAACTGATGAAAAATTGAAAATTTTAAGTTTATTAATATAAAATTCTAAAAAAAATTAATTTTTTTAAATAATAACCCGGACCGGATTAGAAACCGGACTAGTCTACCAATTAGTTCGCTTGTTTCAGAACTGGACCGGCCAGTCCGATCCGAATTCATTAACCCTAGGTAAAAGTAGTAGTTTGTGGAGTTTTCCGGGACAGGTGGAAATTGTTGGGCTCTGATAAATGCATGTTGATTATGAATTTATGATCGATGTTTTGGACGTTACTTGGATTCTTTTTCTTTCAGCAGAGAGAGAAGCCGTAACTTTCTATTGGCGATAATCCTTGAACTAGATTTTTTTTTTTTTTTGCCACCCTTAAACTAAATATTATAGTTAAATCTATGAATTAGTTAACAATGCCGTCACAATATGTAATATTAATCATTCTCCGTACGACAAAATTCAAACACCCTTATTATTATCTTCCTTGATTTGATACCACTGCATTCTCTCTCTCTCACACACACCACACAAATACTGCATAAAAAAAATGTGAGGAAGGTTAATTAATCAGAATTAGTTTAGCACGTAGAGAAATTGAACATGTTGCTTGCGAAGTTTGCCACGTAACATTATTGTGATGAAGTAGTAATGGTAGAATTTTTTCCAATCTATAAATTTAGATGCGGTTTGTTTAAGCTTTTTTTTTTATATAATAAAAAAATCATTTTCTGAAAACAAGTAAGCAGTATTTTACGAAATTATATAGTGTTTCAAATTTTAAAAATAATACGATACAAAAACGATCGAGAGAGAATATTTAAATTCACCGAAGAATTGAAAAACACGCCAATCAATAATGCAAAGAGGTAACGTTTTGGCTTAAATAAATGTGATGCCTGGATATGCCAAAATAGAAAATACCCATATCTGACGCTGGTTTGCCGTTACCATACCCTTCTTATCAATAAACAAGTCGGATTGCACGGGTAAAATATTCAACCAATTATCCTACCCAACAGTTTCTTTATTTAATTAAAAATCTGAAAAGTTTTTGGGAAAAAGAGAGTTGAAATTACATGGGAAAAAAATCAGTCTTCCATTAATAATATGAAGTGATTCAAATTTCAAATTTGAAAGAATCAACTAAAGAAATATTTAATGCAGGGAATTTATTATGAAAAGACAAAATTGAACAAAATCAACCAATAAGAATGATAATGTTCATAATGTGGATATATATATTGATTGATTGTTAATGAATTTGTTATTGGTTAATGAGTTGCATTTGGTCATGTGGACTGTTTGGCGTCACAGCTGTAAATCATTTAACATTAAGGCTTGCTAGAGCTTTCAGGCCACAGAAAAAAAGGAAGAATGAAAATAAAATAAAAGAAAAAAAAGATGTATTTATATGTTTTTGTGATGTGAGTAGTTAAAAAAAAAAAGGAAAAAGTAAGAATGAAATTGACTTTCTAAAGCAGATGTATAAAAAAAAAAGTATGATGAGAGTGGGTAAAAGAGAAAGGGAATGAGATATTTTTTTGAAAAAAGAGTGAAATATTTTTTTTTTTTTAAAAATAGACGGGTTCTGCCAGCCCGCCATGGCCCGCAACCCGTGGGTTGGCCAACCCAAATCCCAGATAGACGAGCTGATTATTTTATAAAGAATACCTAGCTCGTGTATATTGTCCAAAACAAGTCATGTTCCTGAATTTAGTTCCATATTGAATTACTCCCCCTTCCTGTACTTAATATAAGAGTTATTTGATTTTTATTTGATAGATTAAATAAGTTGACTTTTATTGGATAAATTTGAGAAGTTAAATAAGTCAAATTATAGTATTTATATTTATCGTTAAGTTAAATAAGTCAAATTAAAGTATTTATATTTATCGTTCTTCTTCAAACAATTTGTTTGATTTATAAATTGATATGTAATATAATAATACACAACATATGCTATGATTAAGTAATTTATTTTGCTTTTTTGATATCTCCCAAAAAAAAAAATCAACTACGCCCTTATATTAAGGAGTACTTATATATAATTTGCTTTTGGTAACTAGCTAGTTAATTAATTACATGCGAAAGTTAAAATATTAGTATTAATAACAATATTCATCATCTTATTTAGTACACATATATTACACAGGACTGAATTTAAATGTGAGATACTGCTAAACTTAAATAGTAATCCAAACAATGTAAAATTACTAAATTAGAAGACAGGTTAATTACTTAAAAGGGCCGGGAGGAGAAAAATGTAAGTTAACTTTAAAAAAAGGAACACATTTCTCATAGAGTAGAGTTCCAAAATTCAAAATCGACTTCGCTACTTATAGCATCTGACGACGGCTAATAATTAATTCAAACAACAACAAACTCAATAAAAGAACAGAGACATCAATTTTGTGGAGCCAAATTGCGATTGGAATCAATCATGAATTAGTTAAAAAAGTTGGTGTAGCAATATTGATGAAGAATTTGACCGAGACGGCACAAAAAGCTTTCTGATGCCGTGAGGAGGTAGGCAATCTAATACGACTGTTGAACTCTTTGATTTACGCACACACATCACAATATCTCGTTATATTATTCAAGGGAGGCTTCGCTGCTTCATTCGTAGTTCGTACCTTTTTGTTTTTCTTTTCTTTTTTTTTTTGGCCAATGTACCTTTTTGTTTTTCACTTTTTTATCCACATGGATCTACCTAATCTGTGTCGGTTTACTGTTTATCAGTATCCATAAAAGAATATTCCATTTTTTCTGTCAACTTGCAGATTTCATAATGCAGATTAATTTATAGAGACTCTCAACAAGTAGAGTTCTCCGTCGATCTGATGTCTTCAAACACATCATTTATAATTTTTGTTAAGTTTAAAATAAGAAAAAAAAGAAAATACCACTTAAACTTCAAAATTATAAATTAGTGATTTTTTATTAAAATGGATTGTCAATTGCTACACAAGTGTAGTTAATGTCTTTACTTTTACAGGCAATAAGACTTATTTGGGATTTTCAAGTTTAATTGATATTTTTTTTATCTTTTTCTCTTAAAATAATTAATGTATTATTATACTCTAATAATATGTCAAGTTAGTAATTGGATGTGACTAGTAACATTCGACTCGGCATGTATTATCTTTCAATCAAGCCAAATTAATTGTTTAATTTGACAATTATTTTCCCTGCTTATTAAATCTTCTTCTGCAACATATCTTTGGTCTTAGTTTGTTGTCATGGTCTTAATTATACTGTTAGAAGTTGGCTAGAGTGTCCTTTTATCCCTTCGGGTGTGTTTGTTTTAAGGGTAGGAAATGAGAGTGGATTAAATTATAATTTTGTATTATGAAGCTCAAAATTTACTTCCTCATTTTTTTAAATTTTAAATTCTGATCTAAAATTTACTCTCTTATTTTTTTAAATTTCAAACTTCCGTCTAAAATTTAAATAAATTTAAGTAAAATATAATTTAACCCCCACACTTTAATTTAGCCATCAGTTTTGATAGCTGCATCCGAGTTTTTATGTTCTTACAAACTTTCCTTCGAGCTCGTTACTAGCGTGTGCGGTTCTGTCGTTGTCTTGATGTGCTTATCCTTTTGATTTCATATAATATAATATACAATGGTTATTATTTTATTAAAAGAATAATGAAAAATATTTATCGGGAAAGTGAAAAAGCAGTGCTAGCTGTACTATAACTCTATAAGTATGGGGCTTATTGAAAAGCACGAGAAGGAGAAGATGTGAGATAAGATCAGAGTCAATATAATACTCCTGCATACCAACTCAGCCAATGGCTGCTGCGGCTTTCATAAAACCGGTTCGTTTAGTCTGTTCAAACTTCACACGCTGCTCTTCACTAACCCCCAAGATTCTTTGATTAATATGTACGCGGACGACGGGCAATATTCACAAGTTACTATTGTAATGACTCATATTACAAATTAATTACTTGCACTCCAACATAGCAGACTAAACTGACCCGTCTTTTACAAGCAATAATGTATAGTTGTTTTATATATATTGCTCCTTCCTATCTTAATTATAAGCTAAAATTAATTTTTTAAAAAAATTAAAAAAACTAGTTAAATTACTTTAGAGTATTTATATTTTAATTTTTTTTCTTTAAACTAATTAGTTTGACTGATAAACTAGTATATAATCTAAAGATACATAACATATGAATATGATATGATTAAGTAACTTACTATTTAGCTTCATTAATCTCTCCATAAAAAGTCAACTTTATCTTATATTTAGGATCGGATGTAATATTATATTAATATTTGCATAGTTTCCAACGTGAAAATTGTTTATTTCCTCTGGTCCTCAATACAAGACATATTTAAGGAGTTGGTTTTGGTTCTAAATATAAGACATAATTTTCATATTTATTAATCGTTTTCAAATTTACTTCTATTAGTGTCCCCTAAAAAATAATCAAGGATGAGAAGAAAAGAAGAAATTAAAGAAGATGACTATAATGCTTTAAAAAAATACATGTTCTATTGATAAATTTAACTAACTTTCTTAATGTAATTAAATTAACTAAATACACCTTATATTAAGGACAGGAGGACTTAGTTCATATCCACTCTTCATCATCATGTCGTTCCTTGATCTCCATCATCGTCTGAAGCTAGTTAAAGTAAAGAATTTGAAGGATTTTCACGTGAATGCTAATTTTAAGTTATGTTTTATAATTTTAGGTGGAGAAAAAACGTGGGAAATATTGTTACGTTTAATTTGGTCAGAAAACACGGATTATATATGAAGCTGTGGCTATATAAGTTGATGGTATTCAAAGCAATGATTAATATTATGACGCTGTTATCTTAAATCTTAATCATGAGTTGGTGGATATCGGCTGCGCCCATCCCTGTGGAATTTTCTAGGACAAATTAACCAGAGAGTAAAATCACATAACAGGGATTAAGAAATTAATTAAGCCTGTGTTTGGTATCACTTTTTTTTTAAATAAAAAATCCTTATTACACAAATCGAGATAAAACTTCTCTTAAATATTTATCTCGTATACCGTGAATCACAATTTATAAGCATTTATTACCCACAAATAAACTATTTCAAACAAATACTAAATATACAAGTGTCGTGATGAGAGTTACTCAAAGTGATTACAGATCCATGGAGCGCCACGTTGAATGGATAATAATAGAGAAGCGGCACGTGCACTGTCATCCATATGTACGACTGGATGATTAAACTTTGAACAAGGTACGATAAACTTGAAGACGCAGGACCTTACACTCACATGTGAGCTGTTTCTTCGATTTGTGTCGGCTAGGAGATGACTATTACTGTGAATTTAATAATATTTCAGTACATTATTCGTGAATAGTTCATTGGCTTATCTTCGTGCTCCACGACTCCAACGGGGGTCATGTTCTAAATTCAACAAAATTATGTGTCCATGTGCCGCCCTCAGGAACACGAAAGCTATTACCTACGAATATGGTAGGTTGCTATATTAAAGTGGCTAACTAACATTTGCAGACGAAAGCTTTCAGTATAATTAATACTCCCTCCAGCCATATCTATAAGAAACTTTTCTCTTAATCGTAGAAAATAAATTGATAATTAAAAATGATAAATATGTAAAAAATATTATATTTTTTTTCATATATACTCTTATTTATGAAAAGAGCATATGAGAGAGAATAGATAAAAAATATAAGAGATAATAAATATAAAATATGATAAATAATAAATATTTAATAAGGATAAAATAGAAAAAAAAATTTATATTTTTAGACAAAAAGTGAAAGTTGTTTATAAAAGAGACCAACTATATAAGAGATAAAGTTAATTATAAATAAGATGGGAGGAATAATACAGCTGCCTCGCTTTTTTTACACCACAGTTAGAGTTAGGCTAATTACGAACGTCGCTCTACGAACACAGGCCACTCACCTAAATATACACTGTTTTGTTTCCATGTACATGATTCGCCTACGAGTCACACTCAAATGTAAAATTGATTTCAAAAATCGTATGAATTACAAGATAGTTGAATAAAATTAATAGTTGGAAAAAAAGATGAATAAAATAGATATATATGGATTATGTAAGGGCAAAAGTAGATCTTGTTTGTGTCGTTTTACCATTTTTTATGAGACGTCATTTTACAGTATATCTAACCGTTGTCGTAACATCAAGTTACTTATAATCCTGGCTGTCCAGTTGAATTTGCCGATGAATTAACAAGACGTGTAATTCTTAACACCTCATTAACGACACATATGTATAATTTACAACAATGACGAAAAAAATGGTATATACGACAAATTATTTTGATCGCATGCAATATATTATGATAAGCCATAATAAAATTACTAGGATATACTAAATTAATTAAAATTTAAAAGCACGATGATTCTTGATCCAGGGGGAAAAAACTAAATGCTTACACCTCACAACGAGAATACAATAAAGCTGGCCGCTCCCATAAACAATTGATTGAGATGATAAGCGGTCTCATTCCCATAAAAAAAAAGAACATAATTTAAATCTAGGGAAGTACTTTTATTATAAGGGTTTCGGCCTTAACGTTTCTGGCCGACAAATATTAGGTTTAAGTTTAAAGTTACTTAAGGCGTTTTTTTTTTTTTGGCCGGTACTTAAGGCTACTCTAAGTTAAAAAAAACGTTGGCCGCCCCAAGCTTCGGAAGTTGTTATCGGTGGCGCCCCATGGGTTTTTCTCTCTTGTTTGCCAAATCTCTCTCCTGGGACTCTTATTTGGGCCAAACATGGGCTTATATTTGGATAAGTCTAATTTTCATACAACAGTATAGGCCTATTTTTATGACCCTGAACCCAAAGCAAAAGGTGCGACCCGAAAACATCATCCAAAGCAAAAACGTGACTTAGTTTGCGATTGAAGAGGGAAAATAAGCCGGTAATGGCCAGGAGTGAAGAAGACGCTAATATCCGAAAACTCTGGGATTATGTATTCACCCCAACGATCGTTTGCGCGTCGACGATCGGCCTCCTCATCGGATACAGAGAGATCAATCCCCGATCCAAAAGGACTCGAAGCTTCTTTGCTGCAATTAATTCAAGACCATACTAACACATCTCTCCTACTTCGCCAGCAGACCGGTCTCTTTCTTTCTTTTTCTCCTCTAGTCTTCTTTTTTCAACCCTTATTTCTGAAATCGATTTTGCGGAGGTTTTGGTTTTGCAGTTTGTGAACTCACTTTGTTGTGTGATCGAAGCAGAGAAAGCCAAGAAAGAGGCGATAAGAAAAGCGACGCGTGTTTCGGATCTCTTGGTGGAAACCGTCAATGGCGGAGTACAAGAGTGCTACGTCATCGAGAAGCGCATTGAGCAAGAGATTCGAGCATTGTCTACTACCATTACCCGATTCATGAAGCAGACGGATCAATGGCTTGCCACAACTCATGCTCTCAACACGGCTGTTAAGGTACTTATTATGAATATGATATGATACCCACTGCTTCTCATCAATTTACTGCATTATACTGAAATTTGAGAGGGATATTTTTATTTCATCAGCTTTCTGTTTTTGTTTTTTCAGTTCTCCAAAGCATGTCCTGTCTAAAATGTTAAAATTATCATGAATGTTTATCTGAACTCTACCCCAGGAGATTGGAGACTTTGAAAACTGGATGAAGGTCATGGAGTATGATTGTAAAAGTATAACCGCGGCAATCCACAACATTCACCAAGAGTGATCATGTGTGCGGTGTGTTGTGAATTTGTCAAAGCAAATGACCGTGCAATGTTCTCCTTATCCTTTCAATTATGTATTAATCTATTGGATTGCATTTGATGTTGTGTTTCATCGGAGTAACCATTTCAATGATACAGTTTATTGGTATCCTTATTCTGAATGCGAATGACTACTTGACTAGCGTAGGTTACACTAGAGCGCAAAGCAATATTCCCTTGCAATGTTTAATTGGTGCTCAGAGCCTCTGGAGAGTTGGGCTCTGTACCGTCAGATCATCTTTAGATTTCTGTGTTTACCCTGGAATTTGTGAAAAAGTAATATTTTATATTCATATACAATTTTTTAATCAAACAAATTTGAAAGATAATCACAATGGAGAGCTTGACAACTGGAATGTTTCAATACCCTTATTTACAGAACTAAGTAGCTTTGTCATGAATGATCACTAATCATTGAACTCTACAGTTAGTCATAAAACTTTGATCTAATATTACAAGGGGAGGCACTTACTAGGTCGTCAATTCTTTATATTAATATGTTCGAGTGTTGCAGATAAAACAAATGGTTTACTTTTGGTGAGGATTTTAGCTTCTGAAGTTTAGCCACTGGTTGCTTTTAGCTATAACCTGAAAGTAATAACGACAGAGCCAAATAAATGTAGCACCTGTCATGATGGAGACTACTGATTTATGGAATATGATATACTGAAAGTCTGAAACAGTTTCAATATCATTGTAAATACAAACAAGAGTAATTTGGAAATGAAATGTGGGTAACATGCTAATTTTATGGGGTTCCTTACTTCCATTGGTGACAGCACTTTTATGTTATGGTATCTTGGTTATGCGGATTTACATTGGAGTGCATATATATACACACACACACACTAATTTTTTGACCTTGTTTGTAACTAGCTATTACTCTGTTGGGATCTATGTAGGACTTAGTAAGCTTGCCTTTCAATTACTGGGTTGTCTGAGAATGACTTGATCATTGCTGCAGATTACAACCAATAAACAAGTCCTCATTTTTAGTTGTGCATTTCTTTTAGGTTCGTTCACAAGGGATTCATAATAGGGGAAAGTAAGACATGAATCAAGATACAGATGAAATTTAGCACACCAAACTGTGACCTAGACTGACATTTACACACGGCTATGAGACAAGATATCAATTGGAGAATGTGGGTCTTCATTTGATTATGGGCTAGTTTGTTGATAACATGCTGATATTACCCCTCGATTCTGCTTGAGAATAATGCCAGCGAGTTGGCTAATGCATTACATTTTTAATTCATGGCCTGGTCTTCTTTCTTGACGGTGCCTCTGCCTTCAAAGAAGGCCGAGGATTACGATGGGGTGCACTTAATTTCTCTTTTGACTTGTTTCCCAAAATCAGAATATTTTTTAAGAAACTGGGGACAATTTGCTCATCCCACTACTAGGAAGATAGGATGTCCCTCTCATGCTTGGTCAACTCTATATTCTATGTCGCATGCCTCTATCAGGTAGGTTTGTGTATGTGAAACCAGGAGAAAATTTCAATATGAAAATTTAAAAAAAAAAATGGTGGATTAACCCGCCGGAGTTTTAATTAGTTAAGCCCGTTCAATGTAGAAGGATGAACTCAAAAGTATTCATGTGAAGCACACACCCAGATTGCTTCCCGGAGCATTAATGTTGATTTCTTCTTGTTTACTGAACCTCCTCCTGATTATTGGGAGTTATCTGACCTTGATAAACACGGCATTTAATGCACCTTGTTCCCCCTCTTTCATAGTCACAACGGGCACACAAATATGTTAATGCTGGTTTGAAGCTGGGATCTCATCTATAGCATTGTCATTGGGGTAACTAGCCGTTGACATATATAATAAGAAATTGGAAAAATAGTCTCCTGGTTAAAAAAATTGTAAAAGAAATCATTGACGGTTAAGCTTTTATTTATTGTTATTTTTTATTTAGAGATGTAGACACTAGTGACATGAAATTATTTGGTGGAACAAACCTATGTCCTACCATTTACTAAGGAATTTTTATGCTACTAGACAGTAAAATCATTAGTATCATATTGGTATTGATATTATCATATTATTAATAAATATTAAATTCGTTGGTTCGGTGGTCAACGGTTTGCACCAGCGGCATCTACGTTGACCCTGATCAAGACTAATGCAATGATGTGATGGTTTCCCACATTCTGATAGATTAAGCGCTCGTTTTGAATAACGATTGGAGTCTTTAAAAATAATTTTTTAATTGTGATTTATGATATATGAGATAAGTATGTGAGAGGAGTGTTGTCTCCAGACATCTATATGATTGAATTACTTCATCGTGGTGGAAAAACAAAATGATTGAACTACCACACTCTTCATAGCATTAAAGAAAATGATTTATTACCGCTAAGATTATGACTTCTTTTTTGAGGATAAGAGGAGGCATGAAAAAAGTTATCATAGACTAAGTGTTTGTTTGGGTTAGTGGTAGAAGCTGTTTTTCTAACATGATTTACGATATATGAGGTAAATATGTGAGATGAGTTTTGTCTCGACTTACGTGAGCATGCTTCTTAAACGTTAACTCAAACAGACACTAAGAGTGTGTTTAATTTTACATCGAAAATCATTAAAAGTCAAAACCTCAAGGAGGGGAAAAAGGTGTCATGTAAGTACTAAATTCATCATGATTCTTTAAAATCTGAAGTTCAGATGAAGTGCGACTTATGAATCTAAAACCCGAATATTGACATTATTATTTCATACATCTGACATTTGGATTTTATTTTTTTTACACCACATAATCTACATTGTTCCTTTTTAATGATATCTAATTCTATTTATACCATTGTTAAATATACAAAATTACAAATTATCAGCACAAAGTTCACAGGTGAAGGAGTTGGTTTTAAGAAATTGTGCGCTTTGTAATGTACATGTTATTGGTGGATGGATTTATTTTAATTCTAATCGAGTCTTGTGAATTAATTCATTAATGGAAATTTTAAACCTTCTTCGTGAAATACTCCTAACAATTATTCCTTCTGATCCTAAATATAAGACAGAGTTGACTTTTTTTTTTTAGAGAGATTAAGAAATCTAATTAAGTTATTTCAAAATATTTACATTTGTCATTTTTTCTTCAAACTATTTTGCCTAACTTATAATTTAAGTAACAAATATTGCATAGCTGCTAAATTATGAACTAGAAGTTGCTTACACGTTTTTTTCTTTTTTTTTTTTTGCCCGAGAAGTTGCTGACACGTTTGTGATATTAAAACTTGACAAAAATATAACAATTGGCATTAATTTATTCCAGAAGTCAAAATACTATAAAATTATATAAGAGGCGTCTCTATATGTCTTTTTTCGGTGGCCTCTCTGGGCTTTTCTATGGGCAGAACAAGCATTAATTTAATTTCATCAATCAGAATTTACTCGGTTTTTGCTGGCTGCCAGCTCGTTGTTAAATTCTTTTTTTGTTTTTTAGGCCAACACGTTGTTAAATTCTTTTTTTGTTTTTTAGGCCAACACGTTAATTTCCGACGCAGACAAAATATACACAAAGACAAAAATTCGTCAGAAACACACAGCCCATCAGATTATTATATAGAGTAAGGAGGAAGCAAAATCTATGTATTATGGCAGAAGCAGAATTATTATTGTTTATTTTTGTCCCTCATTTAATATTACACTATTTTAAACATTAAGTGTCTTCAAAATTTAAATTAGATGTATTATTAGAAACTAGTAATAATTAGACCTTAAAATTTGGATCAGGATTTATGTTTAGGAAAAAGTAATTAAACCAGGGCTTATAAATAAGGTGGGTGGAAAGAATATTATATAATGCATTGATGCTCCTCCAAGTTTTTTGTTATTTTGTCACTTACATCCTGACATTCTGCTTGAATAACATTATAAAATTGAATCGTCGTGATTTGGCTGGGTTGAAATTTTTTAATATGGATGTTAATTGTGATTTTGATCTATTCACTTCTCAAAATCAATCAAAACAAAATTTTGTAAAATTAATTATTTCATCATTGAGCTGATAAAAATTAGTTTTTAACTGCTTTTGTTTATTTCTAAATATAAAATTTAAACATTTTGGCATTGGCGATAAGCATTCGCGAAATAAACTCTGCTTAAACATTTTTTGTATCGTATATATCCTTTGGCTATAAGTTAGAGAATGGACGTCGGGCATGGCATGAAAGTTCCATTATCCATTATATTAATTGGATCGCTCCATACACCAACTAATTAAATAATTAAATACTCCCTCTAATCTTTATTATAAGAGACCAACTATCAATTCTCACGAGTCAATAAAAACAGTTAAAAACATCGAAGTTATCCTAAAATTCAAGTGATTTCCAATATGTCCTTAATAATTATGTTAAGCTCGAATATTATATTAATTATTATTCTTTCCCACTGCCCTTATTAACTATGGGCAGACATGGAAAGATAAACTAAATGTTCATTAGAAACTTGCAAGTGCCTTATAAAAAAGATCAAGAATACTTGCTAGTTAGTATCTTATAATAAGTACAAGAGGGATTATATAATTCATGCATGTAAAATATAATATGTTTATGGAGCGAGTCAGCTAGCTTTTCCCCTTGTATTTAAACCTCATGACATTACACTAACAAACTCAAAACCCAATCCATATAACCTTAATTATTGTTAGCCTCAGCATCAAAGAGATGGCTTCTTTGAATCTTAAATCTTTGTTTGTTCTTCTTACGCTGGCTTTAACCTCTTGCTCTATTATCCCTACCCATGCTCATCTCACTCCTGATTTCTACCACAACATATGTCCTCAGGCTCTCCCCGTCATCAGGTCCGTCGTTCGACGTGCAATCCGCAGTGAACGACGAATGGGTGCCTCCTTACTACGTTTGCATTTCCATGATTGCTTTGTCAACGTAAGCTTACTTATATATATGTCGTTTATTCTTAGGTTCAACTTAATGTTGGCGGTTAACTAATGGAATACACACACACACACATGCAGGGGTGTGATGGATCAATTCTTCTAGATGACACCCCTACCTTCACTGGAGAGAAGACAGCCTTACCAAACATAAACTCCGTCCGAGGTTTCGACGTTGTTGATGAAATCAAAGCTGCTGTCGACAAAGCTTGCAAACGCCCCGTCGTTTCATGTGCTGATATCTTAGCTGTCGCAGCTCGTGATTCTGTCACTATCGTAAGTACTTCCATATCACTGCTTTAAGCTTTTCCTTAAGATATTAATTTCTGATTAGGCCTTCGACTTTGAGGGAAAATAATTCTTCCGGTCCTAAAGTTTTAACTCAGTCATAACTTATTCCTTGCCCTTTGACTTGGTATAACCTAGTCTCTGTAGTTTCGACTTAATTATAATTCAATCTCTAAATTTTAATTTACCATAGCTCAATCTCTATATTTTTAACCATTTTATAATTTAGTCATTTTCCTTATTAAATACTTTATATAGTTATATTCTGCTAAAAATATAGGTACTAAATTCTAAAGTTATTAAAATTATAGGGGTTAAGTTGTAGAGAGTCACAGTTCAAGTACCGAGTTACAACTAAGTCAAAAATTGTAGGAATTGAGTTACATTAAGTTAAAGTGAAAGTATAAGGATTGAATTATACTGGAGTCAAAACTATAAAGACAAAAAAATTAAGTTTTACGGCGATCAGAAAATCATGTCATACTTAAAATCTTGTATATGTGATTCTGTTTCTTTCAGTTGGGAGGCCAACTGTTTGATTACCCAGTACTATTAGGAAGAAGGGATGCAAAAAGTGCAAGCAAAAACGCTGCAAACACGAACCTTCCTGCTCCATTCTTCAACTTGCCACAGCTGGTGGCTAGTTTCCAGTCACATGGCCTAAACCTGCAGGACTTGGTGGTCCTCTCCGGCGGCCACACCATCGGCCAAGCTCACTGTGCCATCTTCAGAGACAGGCTCTACAATGACACCGACATTGACCAGAGTTTTCGAGCCACCTTGAAGTTCACTTGTCCCAGAACCGGAGGGAACAATAATCTTGCGCCTTTGGATTTCACGCCGGACAGAGTTGACACTAACTATTACGGTGCTCTGATGATGAAGAAGGGTCTTCTTCATTCGGATCAAGAGCTGTTTAGGGGAGATGGTGGTCAAAGTGACAGGCTGGTGAAGCTGTACAGTGAAAACTTGTTTGCTTTTGCTAAAGATTTTGGAGCTTCCATGATCAAAATGGGTAACCTCAAGCCCCTCACAGGAGATAATGAGGGCGAGATCAGAGTTAATTGCAGAAAAGTTAACAACAAAATTAATTAAACTGGACAAATTAAAATATGCAGGGCTACTTCAAGGATGGTTTGGCTAATTAATTAAATTTTAGAAGTATGTCAAGATGAAGTCCGTTGGAAAATATTCACTACTACTGGGCAAGTGTGATTGATTAATTATGTTCGAGATTTGTGTGTTTCAACAACTAGAATCTACGGGTCGCCTCCTGTTAAATTTTTCATATGTGCAAGTATTGGTTTTGTTCATTTGTTTACGTGTGAAAACCATACAAATTGTCTTTGTTTCAATGTTAATGATTACTGTTATTTTTATATCCTGAACCTTTCAACAAAGAAATTTACGTGCTATCTAGTCAACTTGTCAATTAATTTGGTCTCATACGATCCGACAAATTCTAAAATGCGTATACTATTCAAAAGTTTTGAATAATGTGACTTTTTATAATTTATATATATATATATATATAGATGGATGGATATATTGAAATTAGATCGATTAATATTGATAATTGATGTCTCATATTTATTTTTGTGTTCTGTATAAAAGCTCATATGATTATTATTGTTTCTCTCTGTTATTGTCTCTGCTGATGCTGCCGTCTATAAAAATATACTTGAATAATATTTTCAACATAGTGGTTGTGCATGCTGGGACGCTGCTTTATAGATACAGATAAGGAAAATACATGTACAGAAGTAAAAGGATAGGCCACAGGGTGAGATCAAAGTGAGTAAAGATTCAAATACAGTTTTAGGATGGCAATTGCCTCCAGAACCTACGAGCCATCCCTGCTTAAACTTTTCAAGAGTATAGTAGGTGTGTTTTTAATCCCTAATTTATCATAAAATAATCATTAAATTAAAATTATTTTTTTAAAAAAAAAATTCTCTTATTCTAATTTGATTGGAAAAAAGTATATTAAGCATGTAAGATGAAACACATGTAATGGATGTGGCCCGACAAATTCAACGAATCAATAAATTAACACCCGTTATTATTGACTTTGAAGAAAGGAAAAAACCCTCTTTTAATAATGAAGACATAATGCGAGTAATCATAAAATTTATTGACTTATTTACTATTTGTAAATTTCCATTGATATATAATAGTTACTAATTATTATCCCATATTTAAATATTTTATTCAATATATTTGATGATCCTCTGCAAGCTGGTTTTGAGCTTTTGTCTTCACATGCCATGGCGTGACGCATTCTTAGGCAGTTGAGTTTTTCTGAGTTCGGGAAATCCTCGCCGTTCATTTGTTAGAAATAAACTTGTGTTGTAAGAATGCTAGACGCTCAAGAAGGAAACAAATCATTACTAATTAAACTTGGATTCAAACCAAACCATATAGCATATCCATCTCTGTTTTGAGAGAAATCACATGCACGAGAACACATAGCAGTACAATAATCATATTACTTATAATAACTAGATAAAACACCAGAAATGAAACATATGCGATTACTACATATATAGTACCAGGAAGACATACGAGGAATATATATATGATGATCAGTTAATTAATTAACCTTGCGGCAGTTAGTGCGAATCTGACCACTAGAACCAGTCAAAGGGCTAAGGTTTCCCATTTTAACCATAGCACTCGCAAAGTCTTGGAAGAAAGCTGCAGAATTAGTGCTGTAGGTTGTGACCTGAGAGTCGGTGGAGCCACCACCGAAGAGCTGTTGATCCGAATGAAGAAGGCCTTTCTTGTTGATGAGGTTCTTGTAATAAGCATTATCGAACACAACATTGGTGGTCACATCAAGTGGAGACAGGTTGTCGTCGTTGCCAAGGCTAGGACACTTGGATTTTGCTGATGTTGCAAAGTCTGTGTCAATGGTTGTTTCGTTGTATACCCGACCTCTGAATAACAGGCATCTCGCTTGCCCCGTCGTATGAGCTCCTACGTACGCATAATCCCAGCATGATTATTAAGGTTTTCAGCTAATCATAATCGGGATTCGGGAGCACATTTTGTGCTCATTACTTTGATGACTCTCCGTTATACATTGATTTTGGGTGGTTGGTATTTAATTTAATATTTATATTTTAAATAAAATTTATATTTTAATATATATATAATTTAAAATAAAGATAATCTTATAACTACCACTTCTCATAAAAATAAATTTATCATTTAAAAAATTATAAATTAAAAATCTTAAACTTAAACCGTTCAAAGTAAATTTAAACGGTTAAGATCTTATTATAATGATAAGAAATTAGGTGCTCATCACAGATAGCATGATCTGCTCCTTAAGTAGATTAAGGAAATAAGTTAAATTGGTTAATTATAACAAATGTAACATGATCTACTTAAAATTAGTTTAAAAAAAATGATAAATATAAGAGATAAAATAGATTAAAAGGTTTTGTATTTGGAACAAATTAAAAGCCAACTCTCTAACCAGCTCATATATTAAGAACGCGAGAGTATTGAATATACCTGAGAGGGTGACCATTTCCTTGGCTGTAAAACCCTTATTGGAAAAAGATTTAATAAGAGCAGGGAGATCCATTAAAGGAGATGGGATGTCCTGAGTGGCTGTGTCTTTGCTTGCTGTGGTTGAGTCTCTTCTGCCTAATTCTACTTCCCATGTTGGCCCACCCAACTGAGAACATATATATATATAGTTCAACGTGTAAATATATATATTCAACTTTCTGCAGAGAAAATCTGAATGTAAATGACTCTCAAGAAGGCGAATGAATATGAACTTACAGAGACAACAGAATCACGAGCTGCAACAGCAACAATATCAGCACAAGAAACAACACCAGGACAACAAGCCTCCAACTCGGATTTGATGGCGTCGATCACTTCAAAGCCTCTCACAGAATTTGTATTTGCTGCCGCTGTCTTCTCCCCTGTGAAGCTTGATGTGTCATCTAACAACACAGACGCATCACATCCCTGTGTATGCACAGTACAAGTTCATTAATTAATTCCATGAAATATAATTAACCTGTAGCAACTTGGTTGAGAGAGAGAGAGAGAGAGAGAGAGGAACTTGCATTAACAAAACAGTCATGGAAATGAAGACGAAGCAAGGAAGCTCCCATGCGATTCTCTTTGTAAACTGCACTGATCACTGCCGTTTTTATGACGGACAGGGCTTGGGGGCATGACTTGTCGTAAAAGTTTGAAGTTAACTGAGCTGAGGCCAACCCTAACACCATCATTAACACACACAACCAACCTCTGTAACAATCTGAGATTGCCATCTGCAAAGTTTGAAACACCTCACTTTTTAACTGATGTTTCTGCGTTTGCAGTACTTGTTGTGAGCAAAACAATAGTCCTCAAGCCTTTATTTATAGTAAAGCCATCAAGGCACGCGCGCTCCATATTGGACCTTCTTCTCCACTTCATACTTATTTAAAAAAAAAAAAAAAGTATTTGGTCAAATCTATGTACCTTGGGCAAAGTATAAATCTCCATACAATTATTTAAAAATCATGTCTACGAGCAATGTCTTAAAAACAGCCTCTCCTATACAGTATTTTACTACAGAGAGCTCTTCAAATTCTCTCAATCGAATTCTTAATCATATGATCAGCTACAAATTTATGATAAATAATAATTTATTGGTAATATTGTTCATATAAACCTTTAAAATTCTATTGATGGATCTATGATCAATTTAACAATTAAAATCCGCACACACACACACACATTAAGAAAACACTAGAAGAGACGGATATTGACGCCACAGTACATGGACGCACCGTTCAGTTAGAGAAGCTACGGGTGGGAATATTTGCTGTGATTAGTCAAACTGGTTCGATACTTTTCCATGATTAATATATGTGCACCAAACATGTCATACAAAAATGAATTAGAAATCACATGCATTTACATATATGTATATAATATACGTTGCGTAAGTTTGATACACTGCTACCGTCGTTCTTAGGGCATTAATATATAGGAATACCACTTTTGCATTTTCCCCCCTTCTATGTAACTACTACCCCAATAGCAGTGCCTGCTTTTGCAACACAATATCCAGAAGAGTTCAAGAAGTCAAGTTTTGGCGATATACATAGAGAGGTTTAGGTATAGAACTATATATAAATATACTGCTATTTATGGTCTATCCCATATGGTAGAATATTGCCTAATGATCAATGGTTTGTGTTTTTGTGTCCCTGTATTGCAACTAAGATCGACGTGTTCAAATGTTTTCTCTCTTTCCATAGAACCATTATATTGCCAGTTAAGTTATATGTGTGTTTTTTTTTTTTTTTGGGGGTGAAATGAAACAATAAATTATGTTTTTTGGCTTCTCTACAAATCTATTTCGGATTATATATTTATAAATATGGGGAGAGAGAAGAAATTATTTATTGATAGGGAAGTTTCCAATACACTAATGTGCAGAGTGTGATCAGTGAAAAAGTTAGATTCTAAGTTATATGTTATACACAATATACATTGGCTCTAAAATCAATTTAATTCACCTATGCATGAGTCTGCTACCATCTTTTTCGTTAATCACGAATTACGTTTCTTCTAGAAAAAAAAATATTCAGACAAATCGAATGTCCTTGCTCATACCAAATATCACTATTTATATGATTATTTACATAGAAAAGCTACTAAAGAAAAGGTGTCGAGAATAATTTATATATATATATAAAGAATTGTGGCAAACTAGGAAATTTGGAGTGTGAACAAGTAATAAAAGGGAATCAAATTAAGTCAACCGCATGTAACGTTGGAGCTAAGTTCTGCAAATCCACCAAACTTGAAAACATTCTCATCAGTGTTTGTTTCAAACCACTAGCAGCAAGTGTCCACATCACAAAATTAATTATGATAACACAGCGATTGTCCCCAAATTAAATTCCAATATGGTATATTTATAGTCTAAAAGGTTCATATTAATCCAGTTTGTAAAACAAAAGTAAAAGCAAGGAGACATATAATTGTATGAGGACGATAATCAAGGAACACTTGGTCAAACCATGCGTTACCAAAAATTGAAGCATATTTAAACATCAAAAGTTCAAAAGTGAAAGTAACACTGCCCCACCATAACACTGGTACATTTTGTCATTTATATTTAAATAATTAAATAGTGATCGATGCCTTCCCTTAACAGAAATAATGTATGCAACAAGACAAGATTTTAGTGGTTTGAAATTGAAATTTAATTTGGGGTTAGTTGAAAGTTGGAAAAATTGCCAGCAAAGGCATATTGGGCCTTCCATTAATATGCAAAACTGCCTACTATCCCTTGACTATACTTAGCCAACATCCCACTACTCTCAACTACGCCCATACCTTTGAACCTCTTTTTATTATTTTTCTCCTTTCATTTTTTCACTTTATGCTTAATTAAAGAGGAATTTCATCCAACTATTATAAGACCAATGTTATATGACAGGTGATGTTGAGCTTTACAGGAACTATATGAGCATAAAAATGGGGTAATAAAGATAATGTTATTGAGATAGACATGTAATAATACCACAAAAATAATATTCATAATGAATGCATATAAAAAATAGTTGATGTGACGTCTAATGAAAAAAATTGTAGAAAATCCTCTACAAGGTTTGTAATCCTGAAATACTCTTATAATCCTATTCCATTCGGTTCTTTTTATAAGTAACTTTATCTTTTTTGGGGTTGATCCTTAATATAATCAACTTTTTTCTTATGTCTCAAAATTTAAACTTCTTTTTTTTTTTTCTTTTTTACTCTTATTAAATACATATCTTTGCATTAATTATCTCTCACTCACCACTAATCCTCTTTTATTTAATCATTTATTATCCATTCGCTCTCATATTTTTTTACTCATTCTCTCTCATGTACTCTTTTGATAAATAAGGACATATTTAGAAGAAACATGACATTTATTTCACATATATATATTTTTTTCCAATCTGAACTGTCGATTCGTTTTACGTTTTACTGGAGTATTTCTTAATCACATATTTAAGGATTCACTTTTGACTTTCATGGTTTCCGCATGAGATTGAATGATTTCAACACCGTCACTGTTTATATCATCCTCGATCTTATCTTTGTTAAGAGGGCTACTTCAGCAAATTATTTGACTCCTGTATTACACTTTTTTTAAAAAACAAATTGGTAATCAACTAATTATAACTTGAGCAATGTACAGAAGATATAAATATATTCTGTTCGAATTCTTTATTTTAATTTTTTCGTTTGATTTTCAATATAAAGGCCTAATGGTTGAATTTAATGTTTACCAGATACCTTTGTATAAAACATTCTTATGTTTGACGATTATATATGGTAAATATTCATAATTCAAATTTTATGCAATGCACAAAATATTAAATTGATTTAGTCACAGATTGATTCAGTGGACGCTGGGCGTGTGTATGTGTCTCGAGCTTATGTGATTGTCTCTTGTGTGTGTGTTGTGTTGCCCTTCTATGATTGATAATAGAGTTCAAAAATTATCTTAAAATATCACGTAATAAAACTTAAAATTAAGAGAAAAATATATGAAATTTAAACGACTGCTTTCTGACAAAATAAGATATTGCAATCTATAGTAAAAATATCACGAAACATACATATATTGAAATGTGAGTCCGATATCAAAATTGCCTGAACGTTATGGCATTGATAAAAAACGATTCCCATATTCTTATAAGAAAGGCCAAAAATCAACGACTTAAATCAAACACTTGAATATAAGTATCAAGTGATCAGCAAATTCATATAAAAATAGTTCAGTTGGCGTTAGTTTCTTTCCAATTTAGTAATTCGTGTCTGACTTCTCTACCCTTGGCTGACAAGTAAGCTTGGTTCCATCCCCTGCTTCACCACGATGATTTTCTTTTTCCTTTTAGATACTTACTCTGCTTCAGAAACTTGGATAATCTACAATGACCATTTGCTTTCAAAATTGCTTTGAAACAAAATGTTATCAGCCTGAAGTCTGAACCAAGAAGATTCTTCATAGACTACAACAATTTTATGGCTATCTGGGACTTGAAAACTTTTAATACAGCACTCACTTCTTCTCCAAGAATCAAATTATTCGGTTCTTCTCTTTGTAGCTAAACAAAATGGCAAATAAAAATTGGCCACGTGAAACGGCCTTGCTGCCTCTCTATTATGCCTAATCAAGAACCTTTTTCTCTTTTTTTTATTTTTTTTTCTTTTTGTTTATTACAAACAACACTTAGAATACAAACTTCTCCTCCTCCACACTAGCATCAAGTAATCTATCTCCCGCCTCTCGAAGGGCAGAAGCTGTGGAATCATTTATTCCCAACAGATACTGCAAGCGAGACAATTTTTCAGGAGGTGGATCTTTCTTCAGGTATATCGTGTACAAATCGGCAAGCTCCTCCGGCACTTCCCACGTAAGGGGCTGTGCAGGTAATGCTTTGTCACAAGCCAGCAAGTCATTGAGTGAGGCAACCTGCATAAAATGAGTGAGAGAAATTAAACCTGTCCATCCGCAGATACATTTGAAACTTCAAGAAAATGTGACCATAAACGCTTACCACTCCTTCACGGTTTCTCTGTCTTAATAGTGACACTGCCTGAACCAGTGAGTTTGATAGCCTGCTTTCAGCGAGTTCGCGAACTACTCGTCTTGATTTCTCTTTATTAATGTTGAGATCAGATGGAATCTTTTCATATACTTCCTCCTCGTCAAACTCCCCGGTGCCTGATGAGAAAATATCGTCCACAGTTTTTTTGAAGAGGGTTTCTCTTAAGTTCTCTGACACCATGCTGTCTAAATTGACACTGGCTTCCTTAAGCTCCCTAATCTGTTTAATGCTGAGCCTTCCTTGTGTTACTGCAGTTTCTATGGCAGCTGCCATTTTTGTGGTGGTTATACTCTTGATTATCTTCTGGGCAAATTCTCCAGGCAATCCTACTTGCTTCTGCAAATCATTAAGCTGCTCCACCTTGGCCTTTGTCAACTGTCCATCAGCCAAGATTACCTCAGCTTTTTGCCTAAAAGCTTGCTCAGCTAGATTCCGATGTACTTCTACAATTTCTTTACCACTCAAACCCAGGATCCCACCAAGCTGATTTAAGAAAACATACTCTGAATCATCCTTCTTTATAACTATCTCAGCACCAAATGGCAACGTCTTCACCTCACCAGATAGACAGAAAAGCAAGTACGTCTTATAAAGGTCAGTTCGGTCTCTTTCTGGAAGGTCATCTTTAAGAGTTATTTCAGTCTGACTAGTCTTCCTCATCTTCGCCATAAGTTCTTTGTTTGGTGTTATTTTCCTAAGTGTCTGAAGAGATTCCCATTCTTTTTCGTCTTCTGAAATGTGTGCCACTTCCTCCTTAACAGGTTCTTCCTTTGACACATCATCAGTTGATGTATCAGCTGACTCCCCTTTGATGTCCCTCACCAACTCAGTCACAACCAAGGTATTGAATGCTATCATCTTCTTGAGTTCTTTTGCAGACTCTCTACGGTTTCGAGCCGCTCGTGCACGTTTGATATAATTGATAAATATCTTCCTCACCTGCATCACCACAAAAACCGCATAGCAGGGACACTAAGTCTAGTTTAAAATTAAATTGATGGCCATGAAATTCCTGACAAATGGATACTCACTTCCTTGCTTGCAATAGACATAGCATTTTCCATGGTTAATCGCAAGCCATGTGCTGCTTTTCTCACTGATTTCTTGATTTCAGGATCGTATCCATCAACCCCATATCCAATTGCTTCCTTGACAACCTAGTGACAAAACACAAGAAAGACAAATCACAAACGGGATTAGTCATATTGCCGAATAGTTAATGTGGATTGCACTTTTACATAGCAGAACATAGATGTACTTTTACAACTATGAATATAGCCAGGTAAAAGAAAAGGAAAAAGGAGACATTATTACCTTTGCAAACAAACTTCCACAGATATCCGAGTGTGCAGCTTCAACGGTCTGTTGAGGTATACAAAGCATCACACGCAACTTCAACAAGGCAGAAACATCCTCCTCACTGAGCTCTCCACCAGCTACACATTGCTGAAGCTTTTGCCGGTAAATTTCTTAAAACAACAAGTCCATTGTTAGATCCTGCTACAATAAAGTGACAATAACAAAAGAAACATAATAACCACTTTATGAAAAAACTTGACATTGACCTTCACAACAAGTAATGATTACTACAGCCCACAATATCCTGTTTCCAAGCCTACAGAGGCAATTAAACAGGAGAAATCTGACTGAATGATGCTGTTTGTCTTTATGTTATGTTTCTTTTGATGATATTTTCTTGGCTGCCAACAAACAGGCATATCTATATGTGTTTTATGAAATATAACTGTCTCCCATGCAAAATAGTAACAAAACTTGTGCTATTATTTAGTTCCAACTTCCAGTCCATATTTCTTTTCATGTTATCAATAATTAATTTATTGACTGTGATATTACAACTTAATATCTCCCTTGCAACGAGCAGGCTAAATTTGCTAGTTATTTACGTACTAGTATTTCACAAGCATCTATAATATATTTAATAGTGCAGTCATATCATCAAATTCCAGATAGCTATACTATTACTAGTATTCCAGAAAATTTACCTTCATGAATTTCACTGGCCTTTTGTGGATCAAAGTGCAATTTATCACAAAGATTTTGAAGGAACGTTGCTTTGCTATCAGCCATTTGTAAATCACCACCTGAAACAGCCTGTGCAAGTTGTTTACGATATACTTTTGACGTAACATCAAGTGTAATGGCCTCTGCTTCACGTTTGCCCAGCCCAAATATATTCCTTAACTGATTTAATGAAGTAACCTGAAACAAAAGATAGAGGGAAGTGTTAAAACAGGAACTTTAAGGGAAACTATGACCATTTATATATAGGTCAAGGTTCAGAGTTTTTATCAATAACAAAAGCATCCCCCTACTCATGAAGCAAAGTTTATTTATAGCACTTCAAAATGTTGAAGAAAAATTATTCAATCAAATGACTCAGGAGTGTAACAGTAAAACATCCCCAGATTCAAGTTCCAGAGATCTTTTATCAAGAACATACATGCCCAAAAGTTCATGGTTTATATGTGAATGCAGTGATCATTTACCTTATTATCTTCCATACGACCACCAGACAAGGCATCTGTAACATAAGCTCTATAAAGGAGCTTCAAGTCCTCTATTTTTTTATCACTGTCATATTCACCACCTATGCCAAAGATCGAACAAAGCCAATATCAAGAATTTAGGTTCAAAGCTTAGAGGGAGAAAAACAACAAAAAACAAATAGTTAGGAAGCTTACCAGTCAATGAAACTGGACCAACACCACGGGCAAAGCGATCAATATCTGGATGATTCTTTAATGAGATGAGTAAGTCATTGAATGCCAGTACTTTATCAAGCTCCTCCACTGTCTGACCAACTCCAGGACTGGAAAACTCAAACTTATTTAGAAGGTGAAAGTACACATTTTCAAATTGCTTAATTCAACAACAATGGTCGCTAAAGAACATGATTATAATTTCACCCCAAAAAAAAACATGATAATAAGAACAATTTTTTTGTGAAGAAGCAATCTTACACTGCTCTTGTGCGGGATTTAAGTATGCTTATAGCCTTGGTAATAATTTCCCCAACCAATTTCCTTGTACGCTCCCTAAACAAGCTCTCAGCAAGCTTCAAAGGAAAAAAAAAAATCACCTTGTTCGATAAGCAGTAGAACATACCACCACAATAAACATACCAGTAGGGGAAAAAAGCCGTTGATGGGTACCTAAGTGGGATGAGAATCCTACCCCAAAAGCTAGCTGTTGAGGTTGGAGAACCAACCCACTTAAATAAACCATTGAGCATCTCATTCTATTCGATATGAGACTTGATATCCCGTACTACCAAGTCTCCAGTTGTATAGCTGAAAATTTTATATAAGTTTGAATAAGCACCTCATCAGAAAGGCGATACAAAAGTTGTGCTTCTCTGAGTGCAACAAGTTGTTCTGCGTGAATATCTGCCAAGAATTTATTGTTTAGCGAACTACATAATAAACTCCAACATGTCAGAAAGAATTACTCTGTTAAAAATGATACTACCTCATGTTATAAATATAAGACCTAGTTGACTTTTTATGGAGAGATTAAACAAATTAATTAAGTTACTTAATCATATCAGATGATTAAATAATATATCAATTTATAAGTTAAGCAAATTAATTTAAAAAAACAATAAATATAAATACGTTAAAGTAATTTAATTAGCTTATTTAATCTCCCAAAAAAGTGAACTGGGTCTTATAGTTAGAACCAGAGAGAATAATAAATAAAAATTCCCAACTAAGGTTTTACTATCACAGTCTAGTAGGAGCCTTGTGTACTAAGACACCCATTAAAGGTTTTACTGTGAAACATATATGTATGCATAATTAACTAGAGAACAATGAAGAGTACAAAAAATTTCTCAACAACAATAGACTGACAACGGACTACTGCGAATTAAAAGTGAATCAAATTAGCTTCCTACTATCCTAGCATGAGTGTTGAGCATATTTGAGTAAATTAAACAATTGGGCCAGCTCAACATCATGATTGAGCACAAAATGCTCAACACTTTTCATAACATTAATTATTATTAAAGGCATAGATACATCACATATTACCTCTGCCAACTGATTTCAGCTTGGTAGCATACAATCTCTGGGCATTATCACGAATAGCTACCTCAACCTAAAGAATAGAGTATTAAAAGATCATCGTCAGAAGAAAAAGAGATCACCAAGATAAGAAAAGAAAAATGAGGATGCACAAAGCAGAACACGTGAGATCATATGCATGACAAAAAAACAGTAAAATACAGTTCACACTGAAAGCAGTTCTTTTTTTTTAAAGCACGTGAATATATACAGTAATCTCATCACATTATTAGTCTAGTTGCACATTGCACAAGTCAGCCGGACATGACAAGCAATAATAATACCTGGGAATCAGTGACCTTGAAAACCCGCTTCCAAGGTAGAAGGAAAGTTGATGCTTCCCCAAAAACAAGATTTGATACATACATCAACTTCTGAAATGCCTGCACTTGAGACTCACTAACAGAGGTCAAGCTTCAAAATTAACTTAAAGCCCTAAGGGTTTCTTTTATGCAGTCGAGATGTTAGTACACTAGGCTTACCCGACGCTGCTCAATATCAGCATCACGATCACCAACTTCAAGTCTTTGCCTGAAATATTTCCTACCGATCTGAAGGTGAAGAAGCACCAAACAAGTAAGATATGGAACTGCTTCTATTCCGCCAACATTAATAAATATACCCAGCCATCACAGGTACGCACTTAATTAGTACAAGAATACCTCCATATGCATAGCAGCTGCATCTGGATCATCAATTCCTAAAGAATTTTTGAAGTTAACGATCCTATCAGCCTCGTCACCTCTAAGTTCCTGGCCACCAGGTGGAAGCACAGAAGACACAAATCTGAATGGCAAGTTCAAAGCATGTAAATCATTTGAAACAAAATTCAGTAGCCCTTCAGGAAATCTGAGCCAAATATAACTTGTTTTTCTTGCATAATATCACTGACATACGCAAAAATTTGAAAAGATTTAAAGCCATTAAGTCGGGAAACTTAATAGAATTTGTATTTGTTACTTACTGACAATATATCTCACAAATCTCTGCTTTGAAGGCCTCATCTTGCTTGCTGACACCATACCTGAAAGATTAATCATTTCCAAAAAAGTTAAGGCGAGGAAATAATCAAAAAAATGAGTTTTTTTTTTTTTTGGTGACCAAGCATACAGAAATCTGCAGATGTTAGTGATATCAAAATAAAATGATTCCTTGTTACAAAGTTTAAAGTAGCAGAAATATACAAATATATTTGACTGCTACCCAAGAGCACTGGGAGAATGAGTACTGTCGCGCCATTACTAGACTACAATTTCGACGGTATTACAATTATAAGCAGCTATTACCCCGTTTAGAATCACCTAGCTCGGCACTTACAATTTCATCAGTTTCACAACCCCGTTTAGCAAATTCAACCGGGAGAAAACAATGAATTACCGTTGACACTTACTTGTTTGCAATGCTCTCGATGTCTTCCTTCTTCAACTGAGAAGGGTCGTCAAACCCAGCCACATAATTATGCAAATTCACGGCTGCAACTTGCGGAGCACACGCATTCAAAGAGTACGCAGCAGCCCCGCCGGCCACACCGAGTGCCACAGCGCCACCAATGGCAGCATTTCGGCTCCGACCAAAATGAAAACCCAACCCATATCCTGCAGCCACAGCCCCAGCAACGATAATGGCGGATGTGGCCAACCTCAAGGGCAGCGATAATTTATCAACGACAACCTCAATTCCCTTGAGCTCCTTCTGAGCCCCGACGATAGATGGGGGAGGCGTGGAAGGCGCAGGTTGGTCAAGGGAGGCCGATGAACTGCGAGGGAAGGAGACCCTGAAACGACGGCGTTTGGGAAGAGTAGAAGTGGGTCTGATGAGAAGAGGATTTGGATTAAGGAAGAGAGAGGGAAGTGAAGCAGAGTGGTGCTGGGGAGAAGGGGAAGTGATGAGATTGGAGGGATTCATGGCTCCTTCTGGTAAAGGAACCAGAGACGACGTCGTGGGAAGTTGCAGGAAGAAGCTTATAGGGTTTAACGAAGGGAGAGAAAAGATTGGGAGGAGGCTGGCGGCTCGGAGGCTACATGAAAGCAGACAAACACTGCAAGAAAGGAAGATTGGCAACTTGCCTTTTTTTTTTTTTCCCTCCCATCCTCCCGCTCTCTTTTTTTGTTTTTTTGGACAAGCTGAGAATCCGTCGGAGTTAAATGGGCCTTGAAGAATGACCGGGTACGATAGTAGCCGGCCGGCCCGAACGGAACTAAGAGCTTCGTTTTGTTGGGGCTTTTCGGCTTACGTAACGTTAACATATCTTAAAAATATTAACTCATGTTCTAAATATAAAACCAACTAATTTTTTTTGGGGAGATTGAAGTTAATTAAATTATTTAAAATATTTATATTTATTTTTTTCTCTAAAATAATTTTTTTAATCTATTTAATTTTCATAATCTCTAAAAAAAAGTTAAATATACCTTATATTTTAGACCGGGGTAGTAATAGATAACTGGTTAACAACCAATGGGGATTAGGTCTAGTAGGGGCTAATCCCTCGTAACGTGATAAACTATGGTTTGAATCTCCATGGGAGATATGGCCACATTTAGTACCTAATAATGCCTAAAAAAAATCAACTGAATTTTATATTAAATATAATACTCCTTACTATCCTTAATATAAAATATATTTATAGAGTTGATCTTGGTCCTAATTTTAAGACATAGTTTTTCATATTTGTCAATCTTTTCCTAATTTACCCCTATTGATACCCCATCAACGATAATAAAAGAGAAATGGGAAAGAGGGAATTAAGAAAAATAACCAATGTGTTTTAGAAAATACATGTCATATTGATTAAGTTAATTAACTTTTTTAATATACTAAAACTAGTTAGATAAAGGGAGCAGTATAAAATAAGAGTAATTGTCTGTTTTTATGGAGGCTCTTTGAAGGACTTACACATGCCTAAAATCTTTTCCTAATTTACTTCTATTAATACTCCATCAATAATAACCAAAGAGAAGGGTGAATGAGGGAATTAAGAAAGATAACCACGGTGTGTTTTAGAAAATACATATTATATTTACTAAGTCAATTAACTTTTTTAATATATTGAAATTAGTTAAATAAGTGGGAGCAATATAAAATAAGAGTAATTGTTGTCGTCTAAAGAGTTACTAAAACAAATTGAAAAACATAGTTGTAGCTTCTTATGGGCGATACATAAACTTAGAAGAAGACACACCTTGTTTCTTGGGATCAAATAGCTTGTGACAAGAAGGAAGGAGGCTGGAGCTAAAGAAACTTAGACAACAAAATGAATCTTTTCTTATGAAGCTTTGTTGGAAGCTAATAACCGATAAGGAGGCACTTTGGGTAAAGGTGTTCAAGAACAAATTTAGGTGTGATGGTTTAGTGAACCTTGAGTTACCTACAAAAGGAGATACATCTATGACCTGAAAAAGAATTCTTGCAATGTGGAAGGTTTTTAGAAAAGGCCTAGGGAAAAAGATTGGCAATGGGTGAGATACCTCCTTCTGGTTTGAGAATTGGTTTGAGCTTAAGTGTCATCTCATAGACCTAATTCAAGGTTGGGAAGGCTTGATCAACATAAATGAAAAAGTGGTTGATTATGTGGACTTTGGCAGGAAATTGGAACATGAATAAGATTATAATCTGGTTTCCCTACAATATCGTTGAGCGTATTGTGTGTGCATACCCACCCCCATGAGGAAAGAGGAGAGGATAAATATATATAGCACCCATCCACTGATGGGCCCTTTACTGTGAAATATGCATACTATTTTCTTTTTTTAGGTACACGATCAGAGGTAGATAGCATATGGAAACAAATTTGGAGATGGAGAATGCCAGAGAAGACCAAATCCTTCATGTGGTTATTTACACATGAGCACATACATTTAGCAGATATGAGGAAGAGGAGAGGCCTAAGTGACAATGCAAGCTGCCTATTTAGTTGTGGGGAGGACAAGGATGCTATGCACTTGATGAGAGACCGTTCGAGTGCTATGGAGAGATGGAAATCAATTATAGCACATATATATTAGGAAACGTTTTTCTCATTACAAGGGGTAGTTTGGCTCAAATGGAATCTTAAGCGAGAAGCATGATCAGACAAAACTAAGAAAATCCCCTGGCTATCTTGTTTGGATATATGGACAACGAGGTGTAAAATATTATATAACTCTGACGATGTTTGTATTATTGGCTATGCCTATGATTCTCTTTACAGGGCTTGTTGGAATAAAGACTTAATTGACCATTGCACCTTTTTATGGTGAAAGAACACAGCAGACTACTCAGGACATTCCCTCTAGTCATCTTAAACCAGAGTTTGATGGTTCTTCATTGCAAACAGGAATGACTGGGTATGGTGGAGCTATCAAAGATGAGAATGGCGACTGGATTTGTGGTTTCAATTGTAGACGTACACTAGTTCCCCTTGCAATTGCTGAACTACTAGGGATTTTAAACGGTTGGAATTTATGTCGGGCCAGGGAATTCAGGAATATTGTTGTGTACACTGATTATATAGCAGTCATTGTTTTTTGTATTAGGGGTTGTGAAGAAATTCACCCATATAGGGACATAGGTTAGTTTTATATCGGAATTGGCAGGTTATTCTACTGCATAGCTCTAGGGATTTTTTGACTTTAGCAAATTATTTAGCTAATATGTCATATGCCTTGGTTGAGTCTTTTTGTATCCTTGATCAATCTCCACCTGATCTTCCAAAGGTGGATCTTGATGAAGGAGTTTGAATTCATGTTTTACTTTATGATTGAATAACAATGATATCCGGTTTTTACTCAAAAAAAAAATAAAAATAATAAGAGTAATTGCCTGTTTTTGTGGAGGCTTTTGAAGGACTTACACGTGCCCAAAATCCCATGCACCTTAGCAAGAAAGACCCATCTTCCCCGGGAAATCTGGCCGCCGAATCCACACTCAAGTAAGCTACTATACGTTATTCCGGAGCATGGCAGTGATTTAAGGCCAGGGCGAAAGCTGATTGACAGTTCGCGCCCAGTCTTCTTCGAAAACTATGGCTATTTCAAGATTGCGACTCCCTGTCTTCCCCCTGTTAACGAAAAGCCCTTGTCCGACGTTTCTAAGCTCCGACCCCATTACCCGCCGGAGATGGGTCCGTTGTTGTTCCGTTTCGACTCAAACTTCAACGCAGCCCCCTCCTTCAGAATCAGAAAAAGGTAGTTATGCGGATCGGGTACGTGGGGACTAATTACAGGGGTACGAATTCAACATGAGTATCAATCATTTGCAACCACATCTTGTCTCAGATGCCTGAGCTTCCAATGTTTTGTCCGCTATCTTTTTCAGGTCTCCAATTGCAGCGAGATGAACATTCATTATCAAGTACGCTTCTCATTCTTCCCGCACTTTAATACTCTTGTCTGGTTTATATTGGCGGCCGTTAGATATTGGAAGGACCAATTCAGTGAATGTCCTTGAAAAATTAGTAAAAACGCTTGTGACTTCTAACTTTAAAAGTTTGCGAGCGGTGAAGTAAAATGCGTAAAGATGTAGCTAAACAAGCAATTACTGCAAGTTTCAAAATTAATTCATCTATAATCTATACGACTCTTTTTATCTAATGGTATGAGATAGCTTGGACGTAGAGTATTCTGTGCTGTAATCGGCCCTGCTAGTGTGGCTGGGATCTTACAATGATTTAGTTCAACATTTGTAGCTGTTGAGAAAGAACTGGAAACTGCCATATTCAAAGCTGGTGGCATCCGAGACAGTAATTTTGGGGATCTGCAGAAAATTGCATGGGCCAGAAGCAGCCGAACTGATAAAGGAGTAATTTATTATCCCATCTGATTGATTAATTTGCTCTCGATTTGGTTTTCAGTTTATGTGGAGGATAAGATTTCTTATGTCATATGCTCTAGGTTCACTCTCTGGCAACTGTGATATCCTTTAAAATGGAAATTCCGGACAATGCATGGTGCGGAGACCCTTATGGCTTTGTCCTTGCGAATCATATCAACTCTCATCTTCCATCTGATATCAAAGTCTTTAGCGTTATGCCTTCACAAAGGTAAGGTTTGACATAATTTCACTGCTTTATATTCATAATATAGAAGAATCTATGAAGTGTCGTGATCATCATGAAAATTTTTAATTACAATAATAACATCGTGTGATTTTTCCCTTCTTATTTATTTACTCATCTCTATATTATTCTTATTGATGGTAAGATTGGTATTTTATCAACTTCCAAAATATGCATGGTTGAAATTTGTTCTATTGCTTTTCCTAAAGAAAGCTAATAAAAGCAAGAGATTATTATGATGAAATTCTATTATTATGCGGCAGCACTTATAGGTTTCTTCTCTCATTTTTTCACCCTTACTAATTTAATTTGCTCTCGAGCTTAGGAGCTTTGATCCGAGGAGGGAGTGTAATTTGAGGAGGTATTCCTACCTCCTTCCTTCCGAAACTATTGGCATCCAAAGCCACTCTAGCAGTGATGAGATTGATTATCACATATCAGAATTTAACGATATTCTAAATGCTTTTGAGGTATGTGGGATTAGTCATTTTTTAATCTTGTGAGCTTTTCTTTTATGTCGTCTCTAGTTACTGAAGTCTTCTTGATAAGTTTTTAACACTTGTTAGAACAGGTTTTTCCTCAATCCTCATATTAGTTAATTTTTGACACTTAGTGCACGGATTTAATGATTGATCACACCCTAATGTCCTGACATCCTAGATTACTCATTGTCCTAAAAGTCAACAAGGAGATAGATGTTGAGCAAATCTTCCTCCTGCACTTATTAATCTTCAGTCATGTTTGTTTTACTTTATTGGACCTGTACCTAGAAGCATACTTGATCTCTTAGATTTGTGACTGAAATTTGGCTTAGGTCTTTTTGTAATATTTTGTGTGATGTTTGTCTTATGAATGGATTTTGTTACTTTGAAATTATTAGCATTCTTTGATTAATATCTATATTTTTATAGGGAGAACATCCTTTTCATAACTATACAGCGCGGTCCAGGTATAGGAAACATTTTCCGCATCGACAGTCATCATCAAAGAGTGGCATGTCAGCAAAAGTGATCTCATCAGACTCTGAATCTGAAGAAGGTGATAGTGATGGAGAGAATTTTCAAATTGATGAGGTATTTACAACAAATCTAACGAGGCCCAGCCAGCAGTCATCCGAAATTTGTGATTTGGGTGAACCTTCCATTGGCTCTAGCAATAATAATAATTTGCATGATCACAACTCTAATTTAGTTCGTGCAAAATGGTTGTATGAACCTGATGAAGCAGATAGATTAAGTGCCTCTCATTTCAGAAAAGTTTTTCGCTGCTCTTGTGGAAATCTGGAAGGGTTGCTTAAATGCAACTATGTTGAAGTCTCCATATGGGGAGAGTCTTTCATGCTGCATCAGGTAGATCTTCGTTTTCTTATCATTCTTCTTCAACTTCTGAGTTCTGACCCTTGGAGAACTTGTTATCCATTTGTTTTAAAAGGAGCCACAATTTGTTTCATTTTTTCCTATTTTGCAAGACATAGAGGTTAGAATGTGGCCCTTGAAGAGGGCAAAATGATCCTCACGTGTCACTTTTCTTTCTCCATCAATTTTTTTCTTCTGCTGTCTACTTCGTTTGTTATCCTTTTGCAGCTTTTTCCTTTCTTCTATGGGAGAATTGCTAATAAATACCTTTTTGGCAAATTAATTGTTGAATACTACTATGGAAAATCTGTTGCACATAACGGAAGATATTTTGCACACAAAAGAAGATTGTTTGCACATTTATATGGAAGATTTTTGCACATACGAAAGATGGTTTGCATAAAACGGAAGATTGCTTGCACGCTTGGCAGCAATCAGCAATTAATTTGCTCCAAAGGTATTTTTGGGCAATTCTCCCTTCTTCTATCGATTTTTCCTTCATTTATTGTTGTTGAGGCTCAACCTGGACGCAAACTTATGTATGTAATACTATAATATCTTGCCTTCATTGTTTGCATCTTTTCTTTCACTTTATTGATCACCTCCTCTCCTTGCTTTTGGAGCTTTCACCTCATGGCCTATTTCTGATTGGTTGCCCTCTCACCACACATATCTAGCTCTTTCACCCTCAACCTTTTTCCCAGCCTCATAATTTTACTTGTACTCCTCTGATCCTTAATATAGAATCTAATTAGGGAGTTTATCTTGGTCCTAAATGTAAGATCTATTTTCCATAGTTGTTAATATTTTCCTAATTTACCTTTATTAAAGCTCCCTCAACAATAGTCTTGTCATAGAGAGATAGAGGAAATTAAGGAAATGATTAGTGTGTTTGAGGAAAAAACAATTATGTTAACTATCCTCTTTAATCTAATCAAATCAGTTCAATAGGTTTTATATTAAGAACCGGGGGGAGTAATTTCTGAGCACTTACTCTTCATTTAGAAATTGAAGATCACTATGCATAAGTAGTCACTAGCTTGCATCTGTCTCTTTAGGCATAAATAATATTGATCTGCAAATATGCTGGCAGAAATTAAATTATGTGACCTAAAGGTTACAGTTTTAAATCCTGGACACAGCCTCTTCGCTTATGGGGATAAGGCTGTATACATCTATCCCTTTCCAGATCCAATCTGGTGGGAGTCTTGTGCATTGGGCTGCCTTTTACTAAAATAGTCCAAATTATGTGAAAAAAACTTTTTACTACCACTTATGCTTAACAATATTTAGCTTTTTGACTGTAATGGTCATGTGCCACAAATATATCACTTATTTAAGACCCGTTTGCTGATCTGTCAACCCTACATTGGACCATTCATCATCACTTGGCGTTTCTCTTTTAAAGACTTCACTTAGATGCGTCTGTGTTGCTTTTGTTCCTTCACAAGCATTACATCACTTTATTCTCTCACCAGATACGAAAAATGGTTGGGACAGCTGTGGAGGTGAAACGCAAATTACTGCCCAGGGACATTCTAGAACTGTCACTGTCAAAGTTTGCACGAATCATCCTTCCCCTTGCGCCATCAGAAGTCTTGATTTTGAGGGGCAACAACTTTTCATTGAGAAAACGACCGGGAAATGTAACAAGGCCAGAAATGCTAGCCATGTCTGAATCAAAAGAAATTAACGAGGCAGCTGAAGAGTTTTACATATCTGTAATGTTACCTCAAGTTTCAAAATTCTTGGACCCATCAGAATATCCGTGGAAAGATTGGGTTGAGAAATTGGATGCGCACACAAGGATACCAAGTGACCAATTGAATGAGGTCAGGAAGGCGTGGAAAACATGGAAAGCCAATCTTGAGAATAGAATTAGTGCTCATCCATCATAATAGATGCAAGGTAACTTTTGCTTCAGAATTTTTCTCTGAGCCCATGCCAAAACAGTGTTAACTTTTGCTTCTATTCCTTGCTAATCCATAAAAGAAAAACTACGTCTTCGTATTACTTCTCATTGTCCTGCCCAGTTGTTTATGGCTCGTGATTCATATGTGGCAGAAATTGAAAAACCTTTGATGCTCTGTATGTATTCTTTTCAGTACTGGACCTGGGGTTTAGCGTTCAATCTATTTGACCACTGAGCTATCTGAATGGACAATGGTGTGACGTTGTGCTGGTGTTGGAATAATTTGGATGCAAATTTGCTTGAATAGCTCGCGGAGAACTGAACTGCTTCGTCAAGAATTCGCAAGTCAAACAAACATCAGCAGATTAAAATCATCTCAATTCTCTCTGCATCAATTTTAGAAAGAGAGAAGAGAGATTTCTATAACCCCTGCGTGAGTCCAATTTCCTTGCAGGCATTTCTTACTTTTGAAAACATGATGTTAGTAACATATACGGAGTACGCCACAATGTTTTTGTTTTAGTCATCATTTCCCAGAACTCCCAGAAATATGAACTCTCTTCATCATCTGTTTAACATGTTGCCTCTTGAAATGGTGCTGGTCCTCGTTGCCGACCCTCTATGCAGGTTGTCACATGCTATAATCTGACAAGCTAAATGTTTGTTGCTCCTCTTTGCCGCCACGACCTGTGAGAATTTGATCTTGTAGTTTGGTCGCACTGCATTATGTCATTGAATTATGAGAAATTGACTAACAGAATATGTTGTTATCTAATACCCCCTCCGATCTTAAATATAAGACAGAGTTGATTTTTTTTAGAGAGATGAAGGAAGCTAAATAAGTTATTTAATCATATCATATGTTGTGTATTCTTAGATTATATATAAGTTTATTAATCAAACTAATTAGTTTGGAGGAAAAGATAAAATATAAATACTCTAAAATAATTTAATTAATTTCCTTAATCTCTCCAAAAAAGTCAGCTTTGTCTTATATTTAAGATAGGGAGGAAGTAGTAATATCAATGTATCATTCAGCCTTGGGTGAAATATCCTCCAGGAAGGACATCAAAGGTTCGAAAAATAACTACAGACCCGTTAGATTAGATGTAATGAATGGAACAATCAATCATGGCCACCTTCATTAATGCAAGAAACTCTTCAAGAACAACACTGTTAAACGGTCACAGTTTGAGCCTTTAAACTGCATTACCTTTCATATTTCTTTACTGTAGAACATTTTTCAAAATTGATTTGAAAAATGTTATAATATTCTCCAAGGACTTGATTTAATCTTACCGTCAACTTGAGAATTTTGTTAATAGATAATCTGTAAGCAATATTTAAATTTAAATTATGAGGTCGCCGTCAACACTTTAGCTATCTGTTATAACCAAGGTATTAAAACTCGGATCGGGAATTGAACCGATCGGGGTATTGGGTTAAGGGTCAGTGGGTCAAACCGGGACCAAACCGGAGCTAAACCGGTGAGAAATTGAAAATTTTAGACTTATAGTATGAAATTTTAAAGGAAAAATGTAAATTTTTTTTTTTAAATGTCAACCTGGACAGGACCGGGAACCGGACCGGTTTACCAGCCGGTTCGCCGGTTTTTGGGGTCGGACCGCCGGTCCGGTCCGGGTTTAACAACCATGGTTATAACTTATAAATAATAAAATAATGTTTTACTTATTTTTTTAACGATGTGATCGTCCGTAGTTGGTAATATGATTGAGCCCATCGGGTTTGGGTTAACCCGTCACGGATTGGGACCATACGAGTTTGGACCTAAAAGGACCACATCAATATGGGTGGGCATTTAGCCAACCTAAACCATAACCGCTGGGCTGGCGGGTTAGCCCACCCAACCTCTATTATTATTTTTTTAAACAATATACTAAAATTGTTTTGGGAGAATGATAAAAAAATACCACTTGAACTTCAAAAACCCCAATTAGTCCTTTGACAAAGATTTGCGTTGTCAATCCCATTACCATTCTTGTCAGCGGGATTTTAAAATTCAAATGGTATTTTTCTGTCATTCTCCCAATTGTTTTTTCTATAAACCTAAACCATAAAAAAAATTAAAAATATATTACAAATTAAGCATTCATCACAAGTAAATTAATGGTGTTCGAATTTGAAGCATGTTGTGAATCTATAAGATTTTCTTAAGCTTGATCATTTTACTTTTTCACAAGTAAATCTGCCATTGCCACAAATAATAAAACAAAGTGAAAGATAATATTATGTTAATTTTAAATACATGAGTAAATGACAATGAAATAAATGAGTAAATATAATTGTATTATCATTATCAATAATACTTGGGTCTTGGGTTACATAAAATAATAATAATAATAATAATAATAATATAAGCCAACCTGTCAATCTGGTGGTCCAACCTGTCGTTGGTTGAGATCATATGGGTTCGGGCCTAAAAGAACAACTTCCAACCGGTTTCAATTTTATAAAACTCAAATCGTCCATTTTATCGAGTTGGGCGGGCTCGGCGCATGGCCTAAACTCATATTGTCAGCTTTACTCCGTAAGTTGTTTTAACACTTAAATTGAGATGAGCTTGAGTAGATCCTATTTCTTTCACAATTAAGTGCGATAAAATACTCGATGAATTATAATTAACTATCTATAGTTATAAGAATTTACGAGTTAGAGCGAGGGGGTTGAAACTTGAAAGTTTATTATCATCAGTTTATCCCCAACACATAATATACTAAAGAAAAGCTTAATTAGTACGCGGGAGTTTACATGACCCCAAATCATTTCTCTTCATTTTCATTAAAAGCTTTCTCACTGGCATTAGATTATATGATAGCTCCACAAAATTAATTATTGTCCAACACACATTACACATCTGACTCATTAATGCTACAGAAGGCAAAAACTTGGCCCTCTGAAATATTAAAAAGGTTGAAAAATTAACACTAAACAGGGCAGATTGAAATTAAGAAATAACAATAAATTAACAAATTTAAACCCCCAAGAGTCGCTAGCTCGCTGGACGTCATTAATTATTAATTATATATTGCTTAATTTTCAAGTTCCTTCCAGCTTTGGATAGCTTGAGACACTGCTCGTTGAGCTAGTTGCGCATTCACACGGCCAGCCTCTTCATCGTCCTTCTGGTTTACAATCCACAAATAATTGTGTTACTAAGGGCTCCACCAATTAAAAAAGCCATCCAGCATTATTCAATTAATGATATAAATAAACTTTATATATACGTATAAGAGAATTTGTTTTTCTGTGTGTGCGCGTTTGAAATTACATATAAGTGTTGATAAGATCTTATTATTACTTGGGTTCCAATTACTGCTTCTAAACAAAAGCTGTGGACACAAGAAACCCTAGCTTGGAGAACATCAAGGCCCAGCTCTTCCATGGCCTCCAATACCAACACCAGCAACCCCTCGCACCTTCTTTGACTCGACACTTTTATCACAAACCCTTCCTGTCCTTCTTCAACTACAACCTGACATTATTATTTCATAAACATGTATAAACTAACAATTCAGCACATAAATTTATATGAACTAATTTAATATATCTGAAAGGTTAAAGACACCATAAGAAAAAAGTACGGATTGATGATAATAAACGTTTGGCTCAACACACACACACACCATGGGCAATGGATCGTTGTCGATGAGGTCTTGTGATGCAGAAACTGCTTGATTCAATTCTTCCAGCGTCCGCCTCAGTGATTGTAGGAACATTGACGCATCTAATATTACTGATGATGACGAGGCTTTACGCTTCTGATGCATATATAAACCCACAAGAAAGTAAATAAGATGGATCATCATTATTATATTCACGTTATAATTTTGAATGACTTGAACTATCTTTGAAACAGTGATACTGACAAACATCTCCGTACATATAAATCAGTCTGACTTACATATAGACACACACAACTTTTCACCACCGCAGATACGCTTAATCGGAAAAACTAAATAGTTATCTGAAACACTCAATCAGATGTACATAATAATTTAAAAAAGGCAAAAGAGACATCATCATCGTCACTACGTACATATGCGCTCGTGCGTGCGTGGTCATGAGGAATTGGAGTTTGATTTGTCTGTTTGCTAGGCTTTAACTAATGAGGAATTTCATCGTACTTAAAACAGAAAGCAATAAACTTAGATGATGAAGAAAGACATGTTAGAGAATGGAGAGAGAGTAATACCTGGTGGGTGTTGATGATTGAACGAAGGAATTGTAGGTTCCTATACATGCCTTTTCTCTTGTTTTCTCCACTGAAGGATACCATTCTCTCTCTTTCTCTCTCGCTCAGCAAACTCTTTAATTTCTTGAGAGAGAGATGTGAAGGAACCATATGCACACACAATCACAAACTATATATATATATATATATATATATAAGAGTTAAGATACAAATTTACCCAAGAAGTTTTTGCGGAATAATAATGTTACCCTAAAATTTTTTTTAAGTTCACCATTACTCGGAAATATTAAAATGGAGTAAAGTTGTCCTTTTTCGTTACAAAGTTAATAATCAACTTCAATTTTTTAATGGTATCGAACAACATTGCTATATTTTAAAATTTTTGAGGTGACATTAAACCTGAAAAATTTTTTAGGGTAATATTACTTTTTAGTAAAAACTTTCGAAACAAATTTACACTTTAACCTTGTATATAAATAGAACTTTGAGGACACAGAATGTTGATTTAGCTCACATGTGATGTGGTTTTGGAATTACCATATACTTACGTACCTTTTGTTTCAACTTCGAGGCCATTTCCTTGTTCTTATTCTCTCTCGTGCACGTTACTTTCAGTATTATTTCTGTCAATTTTCTTGTCCAGCTCAATATTTGCCCTTTGACACGCCAGATTTCTAATGCAATATAAACAAATTACTCCTTCAATTTCTTAATATAGAATCTAATTGTAGAGTTGATCTTAATATTAAATATAAGAGCTATTTTCCATATCAACATCGAGTTGGTTTAATAATGTAAGGTCGTGCTATGGGTCTCGAGTTCGAGTCCCAGAGAAAACATATGTGTTGAGAGGGGCAAAGACAAACCCCAAATATGGATACTCGATAATAATATAAAAAAATAAGAATTATTTCCCGTATTTGTAAATGTTTTAACAATTTACTTCTATTGACTTCTTTTGGCTATAATCAAGTAAAAGGGAGATATGAAGATAACTAGGGTGATTTAAAAAAATATGTAATATTAATTACATTAACTAACTTCTCTAATATAATCAAATTATGTAAATATGTCTTATATTAAGAATTGGAGAGGGAGTAACAAATAAATAATTTCTTTCTAGAGAATCTGAATAGCAATAATTCAGCAGTAGAGAAAGAATATGAATAAATTTGATCCAGGACACACACACATCTGTGTGTGTGTGTGAAGATTTTGAAGAATGAACGAGAGTTTTCGTGACTTAGTGTGTGTTCTTTTACCCTTAAAATCATGGTTTCAGAAGCACTTTTCTGCAAATCGAGACAAAACTCCTCTCACATATTTACCTCGTAAACTGTAAAAGCTATTCTCCAAAAACTAATCAGAACACACACTTAGCTTATTTGAGTATTGTCTCAAATTATTTTTCATATATTTATAATTATTATGACTAGTTCATTTCAAGGAAAAATAATTAATTTAATCGACCTCAATGATAATTGATCCTCTTATGGATATTGGGTGGAGGTCGATTTAAAAAAAAAAAAACAACAAGAAGAAGAAAAAGTGGTGCAAAAATATCAACATAAAATTATGAAAAATTCAATAGATCACCTTTTTTCACAGCTAGATATACTCTATATTATAGTCCACAGACACGTGTAATGTTTTTGGCTGGAAACGCACATAATATAGCCAATACCTCTGAACGTTGCCTAGATCTATCTAGCTCATCAATATGAATCACGGGTGTTGAGTTCGATTTTGTCATCATCTAACACCATCTTGTTTTGTTTAATTTTGGTGAATAGAAAAAAACACAAATTCCTAAAATTTCTGCGTTTAAGTTGTAAGATTTTGAAATTCTTGAGATTTGAATTCATAATTATAACATCAATTTGCCCCTTCCATACAAATCAATCCTTGAATTTCAAAGTTGGAAACTTCGTATTAAATATTATTTAACTTATTCAGATGAGAATAATTAACCAACAAATTACGTACACATCCACCTTGTGTGTGCCTTATCGTCAAAGCAGTCAAAAACAGTACTAAAAATAGACAAAAACTTGTAGCTATATAGCTAATATAGGTGGTGCTGAGAAATATTTTACTATTATACATATGTGTGAACATGACAGAAGAAGAAGTGAAGAAGGTACGTAGGGTCGGTAAATAATTAAAGAAGAAAAAACAGTGAATATATATATATATATATATATGAGAGTGATGAAATTGAAGAGACATTTCGTGTGAGAAATATACGGTTTGTGGGGTTGAAGAAGAAAGAAGGAGACAAGGAATCTTATTGCTGGTTTAATTCGGGGACACCAAGGAACAGACCTAATACTGTCCCAAAAAAAAAAAGGATCACTCTCCTTCCTTCCTTCTTTGGATCCCTCCAAGTTTTATTCACGAGCACCAGATTCTCTTTCTGCTCTTCTTTGGTCTATTATCGATGCCCTAACCAAACAGTGCAATTTATTAGACAAATCAAAACCGGCCATTTGGTAAATGACCATATGTACATCAAGTTCTTTATATCCATTTCGTTTCCAATCAAACATGACCATATATCTTTTTTTTATATATAGGATTATAATTAAATGATAATAATTTAAAAATAGGTCACATGCTAACGTATGATTAGAAAAATTGACGAAATAAATATAAATAACTTGACTGAAGTATTTTCCTTTATATATGTATTAACTAGTGGTTTTTAAAATCTTTGTTTGTTGATGATGGTATATATACGTGTTGTAATTTAATTATCAGACTTGTATAGGTTCTGAACCTTAAAAATATACCAAAATTATATCTGTGCACACTGTAAGCTAAGTTGTACATGTGCCATATAGTGTATATATAACTAATCAAGTTTAGCTAGAGCTCTGCCTTATCAATTCTATATCTTGACCTACTTTTTTAACTTTGGTCTCTAATTGGTTTGAATTAATCTCTTAGCTGATACAAAATGATTCATTAATAAATATATGTAAGAGTTTCGAACGTACCTGAAATCCGCCAAGCTTGTTGAAGTGTCCATACGAGAAAATGGAGCACCAATGTGGACCTCGATCACATTACTGAGAAAATTCACCATAGACAGGAGAAGGAGAGAATGATGTTTAGAGAAAGTGAGTAGACATATATGTATTATCCCATGTAGCCCTTGAACCCTTAAGCACCCACATATGTATAGGGTTTCTTGTGCCTCTTCCTCAATTAATGCATCCCTTCTTTAATTTATCAGGTGATATATTCTATCAACTTAATCATTCAAATTAGAATGATTGAAGAATATCACAAACATCAACACAAGCTTTTCTGTTATTTATATTTTGCTCCTAATACTATTAAGCTTGAACCCTAATTCACCGAGGTAGACTAGGGATATTCCAACAATAAATATATAAATATATATATAAATATAAACACTTGATTAATGAACTAGATATAGTACTACAATGCGATGCTTGTTGAAAATATGGGCATGTATGTCTTATTAGAAATATGATTATGAACGAGTAATAACTTTAATTTAGCGGTGACAGAAAATTTTTTAGGTATAAAAGATGAGTGAAAGAGACATCATCGTTATCAATAAAATCATAAGATAAGACGAATCCACATTCCCTGCTCATCTAAAAGATGAGCAAGGAATGCTCATCCCCAAATAAAAAGGGTTTTTTTATTTTTTATTTTTGAAAAAATACTCCATACACTAAAAATTAATTAGTTTAAGATATTAGGTGTTAAAAAAATATTTTAGATATTGGGAGTTGTAGGAAAAATATTTTTAATTACAAGACTTGATATTAATTATTTTAAGATACCAAATGGTAAAAATATTTTAGAATGTAGCATACAATTTAATCCAAATAAATAAAAATATAAAAAAAATTTAAAAAAAAGGTCTCACCCCAAAATTGGGAGATTAGCATGCCTGGTCATCCAGACCCACCCAGGAAAAGACACACCAAGAAAAATCTTGCAAAGAGCCGTAGAGACAGCAATCATGGTTGTGGAAGAAATAATGAGAAATCATACAAATCGACATTGAGCATGTTTGATATGGTGTTTAGATTGTTTATAAGTTATTTTTCACATAAATTGAGATAAAACTCATTATACATGTTTATCTTATATATCATAAATCACAATTGAAAAACTATTTTTAAGCATTCCAATCGTTTTACCAAACAAACACAATTTCATATCCGGCAGTGATATTTTTGCTGAAGACAACAATTACTCCCTCCGGTCCTAATTATAAGATAAAGTTGACTTTTTTGAAAAAATTAAGGAAGCCAATTAAATTACTTTAGAGTGTTTATATTTTTAGTATCCTTAGATTATATAGTAGTTTATTAGTTAAATTAATTAGTTTGGAGAAAAAAAATAAAAATAAAAATACTCTAAAATAATTTAATTGGTTTCCTTAATTTCTCCAAAAAAGTCAACTTTATCTTATAATTAGAACCGGAGGGAGTATATTGTTGCAAAGTTAAACTCTGACAAGTGACACTGTTAATGAGGGTGATTGTGATAATGCACATGTCATAGGTTAACACTTGTGTTTTTTTTATACTCAATTAATTAAATAGGCTTCCAGAAAAAAGGACAATGATAGTATTAAATGAATCATACGTATAACCTCGTTGGGTCCTGGGGAATGTGGACAGTTAAATACGGGAACTTTATCTTTGGGGGAAAAAAAGAACGCTTGTATAAGCTGTTGGGTATGTTTGTTTGAGCGATTCGATTGCTTATAAGTTGCTTTTTAATAGTGATTTACGGTATACGAAGTAAGTATGTGAGAGGAGTTGTGTCTCGATTTACGTAAAAAGCAACTTATAAGTTTTTTAAAGCTCAAACAAACATGCTTGTTGTCTCTCTAACTTAATTGGTTTTGTTGTTTAAAGAATTTTTTCTTACCTAAAGGGGCAGACGTAAGATACTATCCTCTCTCCGCACGTCCACTCCCAGACATGCCACACAAGGATCCCGTAAGTATAGGAATTTCTTTCTCCTCCCCAGAGAATCGAACACACTATCTAAGAGATAAATAGCGCCCGTGATCACCCTAGTAGCCACTTGCACCGCAGCGAAAGAAATCCCTAAGCTTACGGGGTTCTTGTGTGGCCTGTTTGGAAGTGTGGAGGGGGAAAGTACCTTACAAGTTACAACAGATACTAACAATATAAAATTATAAGTGGGAGGATTAAACTCATCACCACCTTCCCCATACTTATAGAAGAGTTTACATGTCATTAGATTATATCACAAGATATTCTAAAAACTTATTATTATAAATACCTGCCTAATGTTTCTTTCCATATATATTTATCTAAGCGTGTGTATTTGCATAGTAATTAATAATTGATAAACTAACAATAATTAATAAATGTATCGTTCAAGTGTGCTACACATGTGCTAAAAGGGAACAAATACTTGAATATGGTCCATGGCGCCATGGGTTCACGGAGTAAGGACCATTATCTTACGAGACAAACAATATTATGCAATGCAGGGACCATATGATATTCCATAATTATTTACCATATATAATCCTGCATTATCTTCATTCGTTCCGTATTAAATATTAAGCACTCATTAATTATGTTAAATGGGTAATAAAAAATAATAACGTAGAATCTCATAATTTCTTCAAAATTTACAGCATTGCACGTGCTCTTTGTCTCAGCCGTACAGATAATAAATAAAAAATATTTAGATCACTAATAAATAAAAAATAGATAAATATTGCTTGAATATTTCTCCCTCCAGTCCTAAATATAAGACAATGTTGATTTTTTTGGAGAGATTAAGGAAATTAATTAAATCAGTTTAAAGTATTTATAATTTTATTTTTTTTCAAACTAATTAATTTGACCAATAAACTAATATATAATCTAATAATACACAACATATTATATGATTAAATAACTTATTTAGCTTCTTTAATCTCTCCAAAAAAAGTTAACTTTGTCTTATATTTAAGACCGGAGGGAGTATATGTGTTACTATTATCATGTATCATAAGCTATATTTTTTTTTTCTATGGTCGCTTATGAAATAATGTAACTCTCAATACGATAGACACAAGGATTGGAACTAGAAACGAAAAGAAAAAAAGAAAAAGAAAAAACTAGCTAAATATCAAGCACTATCTCGAGTATTTAGGGCCATCGCATGTTTTAGTGTAAAATCAAATTAATATAACACATATAGTTTTTGAGTGAATATAACACATATTTTTATTTGTGAATAAAAATTTTTAATTAAAATGTTGTATTAAACTTAATAACTAATGCATGAGAATATTTGACGACTAAAATAAATAATTCAATATTAGGCCAACAAAATTTTAAAAAATACCAGAATAAGGACTGAATAAAGGTTTTGTCAATATTTTGATGCTCTTATTCCTTGATTCGTCTATATATAAAATGAAAAAAAAAATCAACTTGTTGAATGGGATAAATTCTTCTGCCAAAAAATGGGATTAATTCAAGCTTAGTTTTAAAATGTCACACAAAGCTGTGAGAAAAAAAATTTCCGGCCACAGAAAGATTTGGGGAATATATGGTGATAAGATTTGTCGAACTACATATGAATATATGATTGAGTGTGAGTGTGAAGAACAAAAGAAACACATCTTATTACATTATCGTCCTTCGAGGGATGTCTCATATAGTAGGTAAAAGTAAGAGAGTACGCGTGTATACCCAGATTAGTTGGCCCACAAATTTTATTCAGAAAAAGATAAACCTGATTTCATAATCATATTATGGGTGACGAATATATAATTAAGGAAATTAATTAGAGCCTGGATTTTTTATATTTCTCTTATGAAAATATGAAGAACGTACAGCATGTGCCAGTGGATGGCGTTTGAATAAAGTTGGAAAATGGGTCCATTTGTACTGCATGCACTATACTCAGGAAAGAAACAAACATATAATTAGCAAAATTCTAAAAAGCCAAGCAGTAATTAAGGACCATTCATTAGCATCTTCGCTTTCACCTGACGAGTAATCCCTAACAATGTTCACAACTAACCAAACAGTCGTGTCTATATACCAGTAGGCAAAATTGCATTAGGATTAGCCATTCCAGCATGTGTAGCAGCGTTAGAGCCGCTGACATCGTCATGCAAATCAAAGAAAAATAAATCGTACGTTGACCTTCTTATCAACTCCTCTTCGAGCTGCTGGCACAATCTCCTTAAAAGGAAAACGTGATTTCCGAAAAATCCTGTGTTTGGTATCATTTATTTTTGGACAATGTCCTCATTATACAAGCCGAGATAAAACTCATCTCACATACTTACCTCGTATACCGTGAATCACGATTTATAAACACTTATTGTTCAAAAATAAACTATTCCAAACGAGCACAATCTACTAACCATAATGAGTTTATCAGGTAAATTCAAAAGGAGATAACCTTTTTTATTGACGGGATAGCCTAAAAATGCAAATGGGATGAACTTGGCCCCAAGTTTGTTAGAAGTGGTCAAATCTGTAGCGAATGCTAAACAACCAAACACTTCAATGTGGTCATACACACACTCAAGGTCCAAAACTAAAGACACGGCCCAAAGAATTGGTTCACGAAATCAAGAAATGGGCCCACACCTAAAGACATGGCCAAGAACTGGTTCAGAGAATAAAAAATCCAGTCTCAAGTGGAAGCTCATCGTGATCAATAGAACAGGAACCGGGTTGTCGATCCAAGATCCACATCTTACAATTGGAGCTCTGCCATGAACCCACACCCGACTCCTCTCACAGGGGTCACCAAGATCCCAGATCGGAAATCAGTATCACATGATCGCTTGCAATTTTTCCTCTCGGCGCGTTAACGAATTGCAATATGTCGCACTCTGTTTCTTGAAAGAGGGATTCTCTTTCTCATTTCGCCACACACAAATCGGTTTTTCCCTGTAACAGCCGAAGATGACACTGTCGCAGAACTCATAGATCGGTTCTTCCCTGTAACAGTCGAAGACGACACTGTCACAGAACACTGAACCCTCCAATCCACTCTTGCCATCGACTAACGTCCTTCAATCGATCCTAACCAGTGTTAGTCTGTCCCTTGCTGTCGATTCTCCCAGGTATTCCTTTTCAATCGGACGCTGACACTCTTCAATTCATCTTTTGTTGCATTCATCTGGAAGAACTTTGGTATTAGGAGAGATATTCACTAATTCCAGCCGGCAATCATCGGGTAGTCTGGGCATTCTAATTGTTTCTTTAATTCTCAATTTATTTGAGTGACACAATTCTGGTAATATTTGGGATTCAATCATGGCAGAAAAGAAAACAAGGGAAGATTTGGCTGCCAATGGTTTGTCCTTCACTCATCCTCTTTTCCTACTCCCTTCCGATACACAAGGAGTGGCAATTATTCAACAAACCCTCACTGGTAGCGAAAATTACACTCTTTGGAGCAGAGCTATATAATGACCATTGCACTTAGAGGAAAACATAAGCTCAGGTTTGTAAGTGGGACATGTAGAAAAGAGACTCAATAACAAGGTTTGCAAGACCAATGGGAACGTTGCATTGCAATCGTTCTTTCATGGCTGCTCAATTCGGTTTTGAAGGAAATCGCCAATAGTGTCATCTATTTCCAAGAGGCACATTAAGTATGGTAGGACCTGAAGGAGAGATATGACAAAGTTAGTGGTTTCCAGAATTTTTTCTATCCACTGAGAAATAAATTCCCTTCACCAAGGTTCTCTATCCGTATCAAGTTACTACACAAAAATGAAAAACTTATGGGAGGAACAATCAACTATAGTCCCTATTCCTTTATGCCAGTATGCAACCTCAAAGGTTTATGCTAAAGCAATGCAACAACAAAAGCTGCTTCAATTTTTTATGGGCCTCAATGAGAGCTATGCGGCTGGCAGGAGTCAAATTCTCGTCTTGTCACCTCTTCCAAGTGTTAGTCAACCTTATGCTCTGATACCATGTAAACTTATCCAAAGAAAGAAAAGGAAACATGTATATTATTGATTATTAAGCAAAAATATTTACACAGATGGTTTTCTGCCACACAGGTAATGCCATAGGCCTCTATTTATACAAACATAATGGGGCATTAACCTTACTAACTACATAACATATATAGGCCCAACAACAATTAAGACCAACTAACTTCTACAACCTTAAACAATTATTCAGTACCCAGCCTCGTGTATAAGACTCTTGAATCATTATTATTATATCATTCTAGAATAAAGTAATTTGGTTGGTCTGCGTCAAATTGGTTAATTCATTTGAAATTGGAGTCAACGTCCTCTAAACTCATAAAGAGGCGCCCTACCACAAACTCATAAAGTTATGACTTATGAGTTTAAATCTCACTATTGTTATAAAGATTTTGTTAATAGACAATCTATAAATATTTTTATAAGTATCTTGAAGCTAGGAATATTTTGACTTTAATGAGCATTTGGGAGTCAAACTCATCAAAAAACAAAAGAAGAAGAAGAAAAGAAAGAAAGAGGTCATCCATTAGAAGTTGGGGCTCAATGCATTAATCTGTTTAAACGATTAGTTATTACAATAAAATTTAAAATGCACTCAACAGTTTATAGTCTATTACGGGCTTTTCTGGGCCTAGCAAACCACTGAGACATTTTAATGGCTACAAAAATCATTACGGCCCAACCCTAATATACGAATTGGAACATTATTTTTCTTGATCTTTTTTTTTTTTTTTTTAAAATTATCATTTGAATATGTGATATCCTTTTGTCCCACCAAAAAAATTAAATTTTAAATTATATTGAAGGGATATCTCTATCTGATCATGGCAACGTCTGGGCATACATACACGCACATGATTTTAATGATGTAGGCGCTCCACGAATTGCAATAATAATAATAGTAGTAGTAGTAGTAGGGTTTATGACCTGTAAATAATATATATGGTTTATTTGTTCTATACCCTCTGCAATTTTTTGATCAATTGTTATATACTCTATGTTGCTAATTCACCAAACCGATGTATGCGTAAATGTATTACTCCCTATTGTATTTGTATAAGATATATTTACTTAATTTAATTAGATTAAGAAAGTTAGTTAATGTAATATGTATTTTCTAAAATATCCTAGTATTTTAGAAATGTATTAAGAAAGTTAGTTAATGCGTAAATGTATTTTCTCATATCCTCTTATCCTTAATTATTATTGAAAGAGTATCAATAAGAGTAAATTAGGAAAATATTGACAAATGTCAAAAGCATGTCTTATATTTAGGACTAAGATCAACTCCCTAAATATGTCTTATATTAAGGATTAGAGGGAGTAATTAGTCTTAGTGCCCATTTGTTTTAGTTTTTTAGAAGTGTTTTTATGATTTATAAGATAAAAATGAGATAGAAATTCTGCCTGAACTTTTGAAACTACCGTTCGGTTATTTCTGAAACTAACTAAGTTTTTAGTTCTCAATTTTTTTTGGGGGGCCCAAAAGAGACAAGGCAACGCTGGATTGTCGTAAACTAATTGAATGAATGTAATGGGCGTAGGGGCGTGTTCACCGCTAATCTGGCAAAATTGAGTTGTTGTAACTTGTAACATTAATTTGTCCCTTTGGGTGGGCAACCCTATACCCTCCCGCATTAATACCTTCATCATTTAAAAACATAATAAATTAAATAATGACGCAGTCATGATGCCTAATGTGATGAAACATCCGTCTGTGATTAGATTGATGAGCGCGCTTAGTAGTGTGATCTCACTCAAGAACGAGAGAGTTAGAGAAGGTATTGTGTTAAATATTAGTAGTGATCAGATCAGTTACCAAAAATTAATAATGATAAGAAATAGGGGGTGTAATTAATTAGTGACCGATAGAAGGCGTGTTAAGAAGAAAATGACCAGTAAAAGAGAGGAAAATTAAACAGCATCAGACTTAATTGACTTCTAAAATGAGTTATAGAGGGAAGTGATACGTTCAAGAATGTGTCATTTCCAAATTAAATAGATGTGAGGAGGAGGCCCATACATCAAATACATAGAAAGATTAGTTTTGCCAACATTATCTCATAGGATCTTCCCGGACAGAACAAGTTGCCTTAATTAATTACTTGTGTTGAGAATTTCACTATCTCACAGGAGATAACTGACATGGTCACCCCTCAAAACCCACGCACCACCCATTCCTCGGAGATGAATGTCTTCGTTGATTTTTATCCATTGAATGTTTTCATAATTACATCAAATTTTAATGATTAAGATTTAATGTTATATAAAAATATTGAGATAACATTAAATCACAATCATTAAAATTTGATCAAATGATGAGAGAAATCAATACTGACGTCCTTTTCCCTAATGCACATCTCTGTTTGAAACTTTCAAACTACTAGTATTCCACACAGCGCCCACAATTCACGCAGCTTCAAATTCCCTATTACACACCTCCAACTCTGTTGGAGAGCTGACTTTATTTAATCCTAAATACTACCTCCCGTCCACAATACTATTATAAGACTTGGTTTTTTTGGAGATATTAATGAAGCTTGATAAGTTACTTAATCATATCTTATATTATATATTATTAAATTATATATCAGTATATAAGTCAGACAAATTAGTTTGTAGAAAAAACAATAAATATAAATACTTTCATGAACTTCTTTAATCTCCTAAAAAAGTTAACTGGGTCTTATATTTAGGACCGGAGGTGGTATGATGCCTTAATTTACTTTATTTCTAATATTTGTTCTTTTTTTTCCTAAATTGTTTTTATTAGTACTTCCTTAGTTGCTTAACAATATTTCAAATGCAGCCATGTATTCTATGGAAGGGTGTTTTTGGGAAATCAAGACACATGTTTTATAATTAACTACTTTACTTGGCTTTTTAAAGCTATATCACTCCGCTGTCAAATATAAATCGCTTCTAATAACTAATTTATATGTAACAATAAAAACAATTAAACTCATTAAATTTATCATGAAATTAAATTAATTTTTTTTTTCAATATCATCCTTATTAATTGTACTAAACTTTAATATCATACCGAATAAATTTCTATCCTTTCTCTTGCTTCTAAGTTCTACCCCTATTAAATCAAATGCCTAATAAGAATACCTTCTAGAGAAGACGCCCTAACTATAATAGGATTCATAAAGGGAGTACAAATTAATTAACTTATCCTACGTACTCCTATATTAATTAACTTTAATATCATACCGAATAAAGGAACTTATCAACGGAAGCAATATTCTTCAAGAGTCATTCAAGGCTAGCTACCACATCGAGGGATGTGGGCATATTTCAGAAAGACTTCAACAAGACATATTAATTACATTTTGTTAGAATTTGGTAACTATATCTGTTAGCAGTTAGATTACTTGCCAAACACAAACTAATGCATGCTTAGATCGATACTAGTATATGTCAATGTTCCGCTCACAAGATAAGCTCAGTTAAATACTTAAATGTTTATTTCTGATACTCACCGATCAATTTTCATCTATATCTTCTCCCCCTTATTTCTTTCATAAATCTTAACTTTTTCGTTTTCCCCTCTGGCTCTGCAACCATATTAATATTTCAGTTATCATTAATATTATCTTTACTATTGTTATTACTATTATGATTTGCATTGTGAGGCAGGTTTACCATTGTCGGGTTATTTATGAACATGGGGCACTTCTACGTACACATAGCCGCGTTTACCATATAACCTAACTTGCATGACATGCAAGCAATTTTTTGTTTTTTTAAGTGTCATGGAAATATTCTGTATATGTCATAAATATATATATAAGTGTATATAAAGAGTTAAAAATGAGAAACCAAAGCAGACCTAATATTGTATACTAGCCCGACTTCTCCTGCTTACATAAACACGAGCACTAAGTTGATACTCGATGGTTAATTTTTTTTTTATACAAAAAAATTTAGATGAGTTGAGCATCGATGCTTGTTTTAGGTATGTTTCAGCTATTCATCTTTATAATTTGTTCCACTCTCAAGTCTCCAACCACATATTGTATTATGATTAATGTTAGGAAAAATTCAATACAAGCTAGCATCTATATATGCATCTTGCCTCCCTGATTATCATGTTGTGCGCGGGTGGGAGATCATATGTCCCTTTTTGGTATATATCAACAAATTTATTTTCAACTTTTGATTAATAATCAGTCAAATGATATTATATATTAATCAATATGTCAACCTTACTTGACTGTTGCGTTTGAAGGTCAATCCAAGCTTTGATCATGCCGCCTTATTATTATATCGAACAGGCCTTGTAATTCTCATGCACCGCAGCTCAATGTTCTAACTTCTAACTGATATTCTATTTATTGATTAAGTAACTAATGCCACATGCACAAAGTCATAACCTAGCTAGCCCGGTTCTTCTTCTTTTTGAAAAAAATAAAAATAAAGTTGCGTGGTATCAACTAATAAATTCGCGTCCATCAACGCGGGAAGTTGTTTTTCACATTCACATAATGATCATAATAGTCAAATTATATATAACTATTATACTGAACATGTTTCATAGTGAAGTAGTAGAGAAAGATATTAAAACCATGGCAAGCATAAATTTTTACCGAGTATTTGTATCAGTATTATAGTGGGTACTACCGATTCACATGTATTATGCAATTTAAATATTTTACTTCCTCCGTTATGTAAGATCTAATTGGAGAGTTGATCTTATTTCTAAATGTAAGACATATTTTCCATGTATATTTGTCAATCTCTCTCTAATTTATCATTATTATACTTCCTAAATGATAATCAAAATAAGGAAAAGATTGAGGGAATTAAGGATTGCTGTGATTAAAGTGTTTAAAAAAAATATGTTATATTAATTAATTTAACTGACTTTCTTAATCTTATCAAATTAGATAAATAAGTCTTACATTAAAGACCAAAAGAGTGCATTAATTCATAATGACACACATGGGTATGATTAGGGGTATAATACTATAATATACTCGTAATAAAACCGGTTAAGGATGCACATATATATATATATATATATATATATGAATAGTATACTAATAACTCAATGATGTGTGTGAACTTGGGAATCGTTTTCGTGAGAAACGAGGGGATGAATCATGTGCCACTGTTGAAATTCAATCAATAATGTCTCCGTTGATTCTTGAATCTTGACGATGCATTTTGAAAGTAAGCTGGTGATGAGATTCTATATAATTCAAAACTCGGAGGAATTCATTGGGAGTGAATTTGACTTTTTGGTGTTGCAGGCTAATTGTGTCATTGTTCGATCAGCATTTGAAAAGTGATTTTAATTAGGAGATATCTGGAATAACCTATTTTGGTTTAATCTCTTAATTAAAAAATTATTTTGACATGGGCATTTGAAAAGTCATGTAATATGCACTACTATAAAAAACGCTTTTAATGTCCGTTTTTTTAACTCATTTAATGACTGAAAACAGGAAAACGTCTATGTGAGTGATATAGTAAATTATGGCAATAACGTCCGTTAATAAAAAGACGTCTAAAGTTCAGATTTTAGGTGTCCCTTTTTAAAAAGGGACGTCTAAAGTTTGAACTTGATACTTCCCTTTTTAAAAAATGGATTTCTAAAGTGTCAGTTTAGACATTTTAATATTTTATGCGTCCATTTTTCTTTACAGACATTAAAAGATTTTATTTTAAAAAAAATGATTATTTATATTCTTCACTTCCCAACAAATTAAAACTGTAGAAACATGATCGAAGAATTATTCATAAACCAATATGTCCCTTACAAATGGTAAGGAAACATCCAGCACAAGAGCTAATTAAATTGTTAACTCGTACAACCTAATACTATGTACAATAACAACTCCTACAACCTAAT